>JAFMTC010000467.1:760901-780969 GCA_018845635.1 Nicrophorus orbicollis
TCCTGAGTTTCGCTTTTTGCTAAGGTTCGAGAGGAAGTGCATAAGCGGATTAAGCATGAGGGTGGATGGAAGAAGGACCGGAAGAAATCATTAATTAGATTCAAAGGGAGAGTCTCCCATTTATAGATGTATTTGTGGGACGGTTTGATGGTCATTCCGGTGACAAATATGATATTGGATCAGCCGAACGGAACGGAAACTATTGCCGCGTATACGGACTTATAATTGGCTAATTAATTTTCCTGCCAGAGATGAACCTACGGAAAAGCCCCGAAAACAGAAAATGATGTCTTATGGTGTATCCGATGAGGAGGAGAAGGGATGCGATTTATTTTTATTGCGAGCGTATCCGCTCGTAAAAAAAGATGAGCTCTGAAAAGTCGAGAGCGAAGAAAAAAAAATAAAGGGGGGAAATAACAGAAAAGCGATGGAAATAAATAAATAAAATAGAAACAGATAATAATTTTAATGGGAGGAAGGCGGTGGAAAAGAAGGAGGAGGAATCGACGGAGTAAATCACGTTTATTGCGGTCCGCGCACGGGACGAAATTTTATGCAATCCCTTTTTTCTTTTCCAATAGGCAACATCTTGGGAACAGCAATAATCTGCGTAATCTTCACCACTAAATCACCGGGGAAACTTTATATGGCTTCGTGTGTATTTAGCGAGGAGGACGACGTCGGGGGCGGCCATGTAGATGGAGCCGCCAACGTTGATGGAGCGCATCGAAAATTGCCGATTATAGAATGGGGAGCTCTTCATAAATATGAAGGGGGCCAACGTGCATTATGTAATCTAATGGGGGCGCCGGAAAACTTCTGCACTACATAAATTTACATTTCGGAAAACCTAATAGCCTTGGGCTTAATGAATACGCAACGAGTGAAGCTCGATACTTACAAACACTCGCCATATATATATACATATAGATACACATGTAAGCGTTAAGTTGCGTCGGGGGAGGCGAAAAAATCCCTGCTCTCTCTCCGATTAGATTATCCGGGGAAAATTATGATTTACCGCCACTTTTCAAATTGCCTTTTCGCACGCACGCACCGAGATTCGACTTCGCAAAAAAAGACACACACACATAATTATCATTGTTATATGATTCCACGTGCTTTCGAACCTCTAGGCTTTCTCTCCCTTCCCATCGCATATTTTCCCTGACACAATTCCTCCCTTCGAAAAGAAATCATCTCTTTATAATAATGCCCCACATTTTTTTTTCGTTGTTGTTGTCCCCTTGATAGTTTTAGATGATTAAGTATGCAACGTTCGCGTAATTGCCATTGTCGTTACGTAATCCAATATTTACAAACTTAATTTTTTCAACGTTGTTATGAATAGAAATTTTGTAAAAATTGAATTTTGAATTAAATATACAAACTGCTTAGACAAATATTAATATTTAATTGAAACGTAATTGCAATTATAGAGATTTAATGAATTTCTTTTCTTAGAATTCATTTTATAATAACGTATTATAAGATGAGCCAATATTGAATAAGTCAAAATTAAATGTACTAATTAATATATATTTTATAAAAGTATAGCTGCACCTAAAATTTATAAATTAATTTCCTTTAATTACTCTTAAATTACGTTTAAAATAAATATTTACTATTTACAAAAACACTTAATTGCATTAATAAGAAACGAAAATGTAAATGTAATGGAATGTTCCTAATAAAACTTATATTTTTTCTTCATTCTTCTTTTTTTATTAATTTCATTAAATACAATAAATGATACTGTTACATAAAGAGATACAAATCAAAGGATTCAATACAAATACTTAAATATAATTAGTATTTACGTACTGAATTTTATTCATTTTTGACAATATTTAAGTTTTAATAGCTTTTTCAATAAAAAGTTGATAATTGATATTAAATTTTCTTCACTTTAAAAAAAATATAATATAAGCAACTTTTATAACGCACTCCGTAAGTATTTTTTAGAAAAAATTTCCAGTTAACTAGTTAAAATAAACTTAGTTTAAAATCCATTAATTTCATTAAAATTATCTAATAAATTATTTTAAAAAGTAATACCATTTATTTCGTATTTAATACTATATGCAATAAAATGATTATATTTTTTATGCAATTTGAGGAAAAAAAAAGTATTAAATAAAGGAACAATTTATTCTCAAAATATTTCAATAATTGCTCGGAAAGATCTATTTATTTCTTCATTTTTATTATATTCTCATTATTTTTCGTAATTGTTGATGTAATAAATGTTATTATTATTAAATGAACAATTTATAATACTTAATAAATTCAAGAATATTTCAAAAAGTAATAACAATATAAACAATCATAAATATGCAGATTATTACTAACACCTGTTTCTAGCAATAAGTGTTCAGATTAACAGTACTTTTGAAATAGGTTTTTAACATGAATAAATATGTAAAAATCTGCGAACTTTAAAACAGTAGCAAACAGTATAGGGAATGATATAATTGTAATAGAATAATTTGATATGGAATTAATCAAAACTTAATAAACCTAATTAAAAAAACATTACCTGCAAGAAAACCTGATCCTAGTATAGCAATAGCTACTAAAATGGATAAAGAAGGTCAATGAATTGAAATGTCATGTACACCATGACACCTACACTCTACCAGTGACTCTCAATGGAAAAATAATACCGGCAGACTAAATAGTTAAATATGAGAATGCGTCTAGATAGAATATTAAACTGAAAAAAATCACTTTCAAGCAAAAAAAGAACAACTTTATTTCATGTTCAGGAAACTTTACTGGGTATTAAAGGAAGTCTCGGCAATTTGAAAAGCTGCTTGTATATAAGATAATTTTAATATCTATTTGAAGCTATAGAATATAGTTATGGGGAAGTACCAGTAAGCTAAACATGACTATTTTACAAATATTTCAATTGAAAATCCTAACAAGGATGATTATTGCTCCTTGTTACATTATGAATAAGAGGACTCACAAGAATTGTCAAATGGAAATAGTGGAGGAAGCTATAATGAATTAGCCGATACCAAAATAAGATATCCAAATAATTTCGCAGGCCATAATAGTTTAACATCTCATTGATTGAAACGATGTAACACACTATCATTAAGAGTCAACAACTAACTAGTAACTAGTGAGGGAAAATTACCAAAATTACTTTATCCGCAAACAAATTGTCAACCTTTAAATCATTTTCTAAATGTTTTATTATAAAATAAATTGTAATTATGAATGAAAAATCAATTAAATTGTTAATATAAATAAATCAAAATATAATAATTAAACACAAGAACAAGATTTGAATATTATAATAATTGTACTTTATATGTATATTTCATGTAAATTCGATAAGAAAAACGTTTCAATGAATCATGATATATCTCACAAATTCAGGACTCATGATGAAGTTGACTAATGGGAAGAAAGTGAAAACATTGCGGGAATTCCAATTCTTATTCTTCATTTAAGTTAATGCTTCCCATTTTAGATAGGTTTAATTAAAGGAAAATCCTAGCCTAAGTGATTCACAAACTTAAGATGAAATATATTCTTAATGAGAGAAAAAGAAAAGTTTTCATTGGTAATCTTATTAAAAATATATTTTTTAGAAAACACATTAGTTATATTATCAGTCATATTTTTCAAAGAATTTTATAATTATAATGTTTTCCGCAATCTAAAATTTAATAAACTTTTGCTTCATTATTAGAATCATATAAATGTATATAAAATGATTGTTTTGTTATGTATATCAATTATTCATCATTTTAAAAAATCTAAACTTTAAATAGTTTCATTGCAACTATAAAATTATTTATTAAGATTATACAACTTCACTTAGCCAATCTTTTTCTATGCAATAGACGGTTTATTTATAATTTTTTCAAATCAAATTACACCCATACCTCGCTTTACGACCTAGACACGTTCTACGAAACTTGGCCGCAAAGCGAAAAGCCGTATAAGGAATCAATTATTGCGCTTGCGCAAGATTGGCAACATGTATATATATCGACATGGAAAAAAAAGTTTTGTTTGCCGTTATAGCAAAACATTTTAGGCCGTAAATTGAAAACGTGCCTTAATTGAAGAGGGTCTTTATTGCAAAATGCCGTATAAAGAGCGGCCGTATGGGTGTATTATAAATTGTTGATTTCCTAGTTAGGTAATCATATTATATCATTACCAGTTAATAATAAAAAAAAACAAGATGATAATGAAATATTTAGATGAATAAATTGGATATGTTGAAATATAATTTATCTTGTTGTAAATGTGTATTACTTATCACTGTGTGTAATTACATGATAACCCGTTCAAATTGCGATAAATCCAGGAAACGCTTACACCGCAAACGCAAAACAATAAATGTAAATACGAAAACTTTAATTGTCGCATCGGAATCTCGAAGAAAAGAAAGTGATTAATGGAAATCCTAATCTCGAATACACCGGATATTAAACAAAAAAGAGGCAACGGTAAATCCGCAGAGGTTTTCGTCTTCCTTACTACGAAACTCGACTGGGAAATCCCCGATGCCGAAAGAGTACCAAAGGATTCCCCTGCAGATAAACGAATGTATAATACCTCAGTCATAGCGAACAGCGAGCACACAACAATCCGTTATCTCAACTCAAACACATTACTGTGAATTCGTTCAAGTATTTCGATATACACAACCAACAGCAAGATGAAACTGCAAGTGATTTTTGTCATCGCCCTTTTGGTCATCGCCGCTCTTTTGGGACAGGCGGAGGCAGGAAGCAAGAGATGGAGGAAATTTGTAAGTGGATCTCAACTGTGTTTATTTCGTTTGTAATTAATTTTAATTGTTTCGCAGGAGAAGAAAGTCAAGAACGTGGGGCATAAGGCCAAAGAGGCTCTACCGGTTATACAGGGATATGCGGCAGTTGCTGGCACAGTCGCAGCTCTCGGCAAGAAATAATTGTTGCACCAGTTTAAAACAATTTACCTCAACTTAATTAATTTATTATAACTATACTTTCGTACTCTGATGTTTATTTTATAAGGAAAATATACTTTTATTATTTGTAACTGCTTGTATTTTACCTTACTCCTTCATAAGTAAACCGCTGCATTTATTACTGCTGATAATGTTCAAGCAAGGACAAACTGAAATCGTGTTTCCGTAAATATCGATATGATTGGAAAAACTAAACACTTTGCAAATAAATCTTAAAACAATGCAAGTATTTCAAATCATTTCTAAGAAACTTATTACGTTTCAAAATGACCATACTTATAATTATATTTCACGATGAATATTAAAGATAATTATATATAGAATAAAGTTAAATTTCTTAATTAATTATACAAATCAGTAACGTATAGAGAGAAATTTTAAATTATTTCATATTTTTGACCCTATTTTTTTTTTCTTTTCATTTTAATTCATTTATTTATCCGTAATTACTATACTTACAATAATGTATGAAGATAAATATGAAAGCTAAAACTATTAAGAATAAAATAAATGTAATGTAATAATTGAAGTTCTTTTACGTTTTCTGTATTTCTCTGAAGTCTGAAAACGTTATATAAACTTAAAAAATCAGTACCTTTACATTTTTACGTTTTTCTCCCAACAATGATTATAATAATATATTAAGATAAATTTTAAATCTAAAAAGAAGATAGACAATTACATATGTAATTTCTGTATATCCTACAATTAAACATTATTAATAGAATTCAAATGAGTTAAAAAAAAATCAATAATTTTTTTTTGAAAAGAAATCATTATTATTGCACCATTAATGTAATGTACAATAATTTAGAGTTTCCTGTGCAAATAAAAATTAGTAACTAAAAAAATATTTCGGTTTCGTTTCCTCAGACAAAAAACCGCTGCTTTCGCGATTCTTGATAAAGAAAATCGTCAAGGTCATGGTTTTCTTTTGTTTCCTATTGAACTTCAAGATATATTTTTTTTGTTACTTTTCTTTGGAAGTTTTGGGTATTTTTAAATTATAAGATAACAATGGAATTTATTAATAAATTTAATGAGAAGACATTTCCAGGTTAAACTGAAGGAGGAAACTACATCATCAAGACCAATACAATATGGGGTATCACTTCTGTATAGAGACCTATGTTGTACCTGATATATACAACAGACTTACCAACAATCTAACAATTTACTGTAGCTACCTTCGTAGGTAACACTGCTCTTCAATCATAGATAAAAATTCACAATGCCTACAAGTTTAATTAGATAACACCCCACTGCAATAAGCCGAAGGAATCAAGCACTTAGGACTCCACCTAGATCGTCGATTGACTTGAAAGAATTGCATAAAGGTCAAGAGGAAATAGCTCATATTGCAAACCTGGATGTATTGGCTTCTGGGCAAAAATTTCGTACTTTCAAGTGACAATAAGATACAAGAAATACAAGGCCATCCTGAAACGAATATGGATTTATGGTATACATCTTTAGGGTCCGCTTGTAACTCGTCCATAGATGGTATACTACCAACGAAGAGATATAATTGCTTAGCAATATACATTTTGTAAAGCATGAAATTAGGGTGGCCAACTCAAATTACCACCATGACCTGAATTTCCACCCAAACCTCCTAACAGAAGGGCTAACGATCACAATTGAAAATCAAAGGTACTCCATATATTTAATATCCAAAATCTACAAAGCAAGTTTTAAAGAAAAAAAGTCGTGTAATGTGCATTTTTTATGTATGTATATAGTGTTATAACTGAAGGCTGGTTGCTGGACCAATCCTTAATTTGCCTCCTATACATTAATAGAACTAAAGTGTATTGAACAGATATTTGGGAGAAAAGAAAATAAGCCAAAAAATGTATTAATTCTATGTGAATATATTGATTATAAATTGGATTAAGTATACATAAGAAATACTGCAATCCAAATACAGAACGGATATTATTCAAAACCATTTAATTGGTATTGATTCGTGCCTTGCGGCTTCCCTAACGCCAAAATCTCGATAACATTTGAATAGGAAATCACGCCACGAGTGGAATAACTGTTCTTGCGGCTATTCCTTACATATCATTCCATTTATACAACATAAATAATCAAATATATAATGTACTGCAATTACGTTATATACAATATGTACGATTATTTATGAAAATGTAAATTATAGCTATAAGATTTGTTGTAATTTACCGTCAAATATTTGACAAACTTATAACATCGTTAAATTTTTTGTATATTTTCCACAATTACCCTACTTACAATATTGTAAAAATATAGACATAAAAGTTAAAAGTATAGACAAAAACATGTATGTATTGTTATAATTGTGGCTCTATTAGATTTTCTGTAATTAATTCTCAAATTTGACATAAGATTTCTTTAAGCTGATGAAAAAATTCTAAAGATTTTTAAGTATTTCTTCATTTTTCTTGTATTTAATTTATTAATTTTTGTAGTTGTTGTTTAACAATTGTTATTATTATTAAAATGCATATATTAATATAATTGTTCCTTCACATTTATTATATTTCTTTTGTCAAACTTAACAAAACAAATGATAGTTTCAAGTTATAGAATATTAGGAACAAAAGATTCCTTTATCGTGAGCCCATTTGAACAGCAGTGCCTTATATATTTATGTGAATCTCTAGAACTACAGTACTTACAATAATAAAGAAATAAGTATATTAAAGCTAAAATAGGGTAAAAAGATCTATACTCTAGCCTCTATTTTATTTCTCTTCTCTTTGTATTTCTTTATTACTATTATAATGAGTTCTTTTTTTATGTAGTGTTGTTGCAATAAATGTTATTATTAAAGCTAAAAATATAGAGAATACGTTGAGTATATTGCTATAAATTCTATTAAATTTTGCAATTTACTCTCAAATTCAAGATTATTTTTCATTAAACAAGGTCTTTAGATTGCGACGAATTTCTAAATAACTAAGGTAAGTATGCATATATGCATATAAAAAATAACACTAAAGAAAATAAAATATTTTTAATTCCATAATTATGGCTCAATTTGCAAATTTTTTAAAATATTACTTTTTATAGAAAACACATATAAAATGTGATAATAAACTGCGGTTTTGCGTGCAGATTATACAAAACTTATCTGCACGGTTTCCTCCGTTTCTGTCATATAAATCAGTGTTCAACCAACGTAATTCTTCAGTTTAACACAAAAAATGCTCGGGGTAAAGTTAGGCCTAGCATTCCTGTATCTGGTCGTGCTATTCGTGAACGTGGATTTCACAGATGCACGAGCCGCTCAGCCTTTCCGCAGCGATTCGATAGAGACGCGAATCGGGGATGTGGAACCCAATGAACCGGGTTGGATGGTAATTGCATTGCATTTTGCGAAGGGCGGGGGGGAGCTCTGCTTATGATGGGATTAATTTCATTGGGTTTAAGTACTTTCAGAAGCAGAAACTGATCAGGTTCGGGGAGATTGCGTCGAACGTGGGCAACAAGCTGGGCTCAACGGGCATGAAAGTGACGGGGTACATCGAGAGCCTCTGCAAGATGCTGAAAGCCATCGTACCAATCGTCGCCACTGTCTGCCACGTCAAGCAGTTCCAGTTCTGCGGATCGCCGGATGCCTCGATGGATCTGGCAAATGCCATCCAAGCCAAAGGGGTCGACCTAAGTATTCCCGATTAAATGACATCAACAGCCAACAAAGTCTCAAGCAAACTTGATCAACTTTCTGTTAAATATTGGCTTTTATATCTGCATTCCACATAAAATATTCTTTTATTTTCCTGTTGAAATTGTAATGAAATCGACTGACTTAAACATCTTATCTTATAATAAAATTAATTGGGCAGAAGGCCTATGGTTTATAGCCCTTTGCAGCAATGACAATAAATTTTATTTATTTTTTCTTTTCTCTGTATTTGCATTATTTTGGTTTGTATTTTTCGTGTAGTTGTTGAAAAAAAAATTATATATATGGCGAAATAAGCAATTTTTCATTTTAAGAAAGAAAGATAAGTTACTTAAAATTAAATGTTGAAATAAGAAATAATTCATTTAAAAAAAAAGTTACATTACATTTCCTTGTCTACTGCAAAACATAATAATATCCAATATAACTATATATATATATATACATTAAAGATAATACTATAAGGAATAATATTGATCTATTAAAATAATTGTAACTTTAATACATTTTATAACATATATTTTTTGGATAAGCAACTTGCATTAAAAAAGCTAATAATATTGATCTATCAATATCTAATTAATATGCAAATGAAAGATACTAACATAAACAATAATGTTTGTGTCTATTAGAAGATTTGTAACATAGGTAAATGACACAATCAGAGCTAAAAATGTCAATCTGACAAAATGCCAACCCCAAAACTAAACGCAATTAACTTTCTTCGGTTGGGTTTCTGCTAAGGATTAGCGTGTCTTTGTATTTAATAAAATGTTTGTTTTGTGCGTGCGGGGGGGAGGAAAGTTGTTACTGTTATGAAGGCGGCCTGCGGAACAAACCACCTTTGCTCTTCTTGCAATAGGGATACATACGCACTTACAACAGGCGCCCTTCTTAACGCCCTTCTGCTTCCCGTCACTAACTTACCACCAAACTTTGCTGAGCGCGCGCTCCGCCGCAGATTTCGGCCCGAGATGCTCGCATTTTCTGTGGGGGTGGGTGGCGGAGGCGGCAGAAGCATGCATCGTGTACGCTTTGTGGGCGCCCACTGAAGCGGACACCGGCGTTATGAAATTAATGTAATTTCATACGAAACTTTGAAACCGGAAAGGGCCAACGCAAACATAATGCGTGCGGCAGAGTACACTCTCTTCCATCAGATGGATGGGTGGAGGAAGATGAGTAGGAGTAGGAGGATGAGGAAGAATTAGATACGAAATTGGTTTTGATCGCAAGATGTTGCTCGAACAATGCTGGTAACCCCGTTATGAATAACACGTCTCATTAAAATATTTTAATTGCCGTTCGTCGGGTGGAACGAGGGAGAGATTCGTCCCTGCACTTGTATGAATATTCAAATGGGGCTTGTAAACCGAGGACAGATGAAATGTAATATTTCAACTCGAGCAGAGAGGAATGAAGGAGGTGCACGAATTTCCATTTATCCCCTCACTCGAACACAGCAATATTTTTTTGTTTAATATTTATTTACTTACTAAATATACATTACATTAAATGCAACTTTAATAACACAAAAAAAACAACATTTCGTTTCCTCAACTTCCATTGATTTGCAACTGAAGATATAATATCTAAATATTTACAAAACGAAACATTTAGAATTGCTATATCAGAATATAAACTATTACAGAATTATCTCACAACAAATAAAAATAAATAATTAAATAATTAAATTTTACATAATGTTAGAAGAACTAAAATCAAAACTGAATTTCTCCAATTATATATCTTCGATTCACAAAACAATTCATAAAAACACAATAGAGAGATTATTAAAATTTTATTAAGCAATTTTTTAAGATCTTTTACTCATTAAATACAATTTTGCATATCATAAAAAAACGTTCTCAATAAAAAATAAAGATCATGGGTCTCTCCGTTCTATTTGAAGTAATTTGTATAATTATTAAAATATTCTTGCATTATATGAAAACAAAACTATTCACTAACACTATTCAAAAAAAAGTTTTTTAACTAAAATAAAATACATATTTTGTTTGTAAAAGAAAATATTTAGAAATTATGTAAATTACTACTTTTTTGTATGTAATTAAATCTTTCTTAATAAAAAAAATTAAGATACCTTTGAAAATAAATGTAACATAATTGTTACATGAATATAAAATTAAGGCCACATTCAAAGCAAAATCTTTTTCCACTTTATTATGATAATATTATGCTTCATATATTAAAGAAGAGATATTTGTAAGCTAATGATAAAAATATAAACCTACATTTAAAGCGATTTGTAAAATTATTACAATATTCTTGCAGTAATTTAACAAAGTTATTTAACAAATTTTAAGTTGATGAAATTGAGTGTCGCAGGGGTTAAGAAGACAATTAAACGGCATTAGCCGAGGCAAAGTTTTAATTGGGGCAATTTACGTTGAATGGAAATAAATACGTAATTTATTTAATAACCGGGTTTGCGTGCCCCTGAAACGCAAAAGGGTAAAAGTGGGTTAAAAAGGAAAACGAAAGCAGAACGCGCTACAGTGCATGCAAATCTGCTCTCGCAGCGACCGACCAAAACATTAATTCCGATTATCCCCGCGCTAATTAATTAAGATAGTAAATATTGCTACGGCTGCGCGAAATTTGTCATTGTTGTGTCGGGCGGTAATCTGAATGCGGAGTAATTGCAAGCCGGTAATGTGTTTGCGGATTAGGTTTAGGCATTCGCCATTACATGACGAATATATGGGGATGCCGTGTAACCGCCTCCATCCACTTCCCATCCTCGCCAACGCCACCCCACAAACGCTGTTACATCTCAAGTCAATCTTTCGTCAGCAGAATCCGAGCTGAAATCAGCAGATGTTCCCGATTTGCATATAATCAAAACGAGCAATTATTGACCAAAGGATAGATGATGCAAGAGGATCCAAGGAAGTTGTGGAGAGAGAATTTAACAGCATTCAAAGTTTCAAATAGTTCATCCAATTGAAATCAATTTTTCTAATTATACTAATACATGGGCGGTTGAGACAACAGCTAAATGAATATGAATAATCAAATCAACGATTATAAAAGAATCCAAATGAAATAAATATAGTCCAAAAATTATTGTTTAAAAACAGCACAACCTATTGCATTGCAAACTATAGTAGAATTATGAGAAAAATGATATACCATAAATTAAGACTAGTTTCCAGATTAAAATCAACATATTAGAGGTAAAGACTTAGAATATATTGTAAATGGTCTGAATGTATTTCATTATATATATATAACTATATAAACCTGAATTAGGTAATTTCATGCATGAGGTTAATTCCTTGCTTATATATAAATTGGAACTCCTTGTGAAGTGCTATCTAAACTTGAGTCATCCATATGCATATTTTCGATAAGAAGAATATTTTAAGTTTGCTTAATTAATGGAATTTTATATTAATTATTTTATATTTACTGAGAAATGGATCACTGCACAAGGTTCTAAGGAAATATCACATTTGTCTTATTATTTTTGGGCTTTATGTTCTGCAATATCTAATTTACAATAAGTTTATAACGTTTAGCTGATTACCGCAGATGAAGTAAAGAATCGGTTTATTACGGAAAACCAGGTTAAATAAAATTCGTAATTGTGTCAATCACTCCTTTATATATTGAATAGAAAATAAATTGAATGTGCTCGATGGACGCAGTTACAAAGTGCAAATGTTCTCTACTCGCATAGAAATTTACGGTCCCGACATTAGACTTCCTGTCAATCATTTGCTCGACGCTCATTAGCCCGACTGTATCAAATTCCCGACATCCGTTAGCCCGACTATACCAAATTCCCGACATCCGTTAGCCTGACTGCATCAAATTCCCGACATGAAATAGACCCAGAAATTTAATGTGCTCGATAAATACAACTGCATAGTGCAGTATAATAAAATAAGAAATGTTATAAACTGATTATTGATTATAATGTCAGTAAGAGGTACCATCTGGCACACATTCTGAAAAGGAATTAACGCGGGCAACAGGAAAAACAAAGAGTATAAATGTTCATAGATCTGTCGTATTAAAAAACTAATGGGATGGATTGTATAAAAGCATCTACGATCATAAAATCATCCACCTGAGGTGAAATAACAGGTGAGTCCGAAAAGCAACAATATCTAAAGTGATTAACTCAGAGATGACACATGCAAAAAATGACCAACCTTCCCGTTTTGAACGGGTCAGTCCCATTTTAGGTATAACCTGTACTGTTATCCCATAAAATGCAGAAATGTCTCGTTTTCAGAAGAACAGAATAAATACAAAATAGGCAAAAAGACCTCGGTCGTTAGCCACTTAGCCTAATTTGGGCCAATAAAAATCTTGCAATTAAAATTCAAAGTACAGAGTTAACTTAGAAAGACTTGTAATATGTACATAAATTACATGGTGATACACAATAACGGGAATCTTCATTTAGATTTGAAAATTCATCCATATAAGCTACATAGTGTAAGAATTGTGATTAGAATTCTATCAATAAATGATAACAAATATAAACAATGGCGATGAATTTTTAAGCAAGTTGTAGAGACCCATTTTCATCTCGCAGGTTACGTGAATTAGCAGAACTACCGTTACTGGATAGACACAAATTGTAATGAGTTAATAAGCGCCCTTTAAATACTAGTAAAATATGCTATATCAACACATAGAATCATCGGACCTTATTTTTTTTTTAATTAACAGGGGATCACTGTAAATTTAATGCGGATCATTACGTCGACATGTTACAATCTGTTAAACATGTTACACACTTCCAAGAAACCTTGCTTCAATAGGATGAACCACATACTGTACGGTAATCAATGAAAGCTGTGCGAGAATAGTTTGGTAGCTGTGAGATGTCAAGATTCGGAAACCTATATCACCGGATTTATCCGTCTGTGATTTTTTTAACTCTGGATGAGTTAAAACAGCGAATTCGTAATGAAATTCACAATATCCCAACTGCAGTCCATGAAGAATCTCAGCAGCAGATTGCCATAATACATTAGTACAGAAGTACGGCATCAAAAGGATGTAATTTATTAAAACAATATTTTGAATAAAATGGCTAATTTGAAGGTTTCAATTACTTTGAATAAAATATGTTTCTACTATTACTCTTAGTTTTATTGGTTTGTTAAAAAGTTCACTTTTTTTGTGTCACCCTGTATAATAGATGAAAATGGATCTATTAATTATAGAAAGTAATAGAATGGAACACTTGAAATCTTTTAATTAGTACGGGATATGTTTTGAAGAAAATTTAATAAATGGTCACGTTACACGTACACCATCAAAGTGTCAACATTATGCACGAAAAATAACACTATCCGGACTCATCATCCAACAAAGGGACTCCAACAATCAATAGAGAGTATTCCAATAAGTAGGTACCTACAAATACAACTAATAAATAGCTCACTCGCAATAAAGAAAATCATTATTGATAGGAAGGAAAAAACAACATAGAGAATATGGATCAAGTTCACCTTTCAGAAAATTAAGAATACACCTCTGAAAAAGAATAGAGCACACTCTGCAAAAAAAATGACTAAAATATACATTTATTGTTTTCGAATTCGTTGCGTTTTATTTGTACTTTAGCAAATTAAACTCAAATGAATACTGACCAAAAAAAAAAAGAGGCAATTTCCATGACTGTGTTAATCCCATATGTACATAAATAGGGGTTGTACCTTTTTATTATCGCTTCTGCTTTGATTGCCGCCAACATCCAATACAAAAGCGATTTAATTAAATTGTATTAAAGAGCGAACGGCTCGGCGGCTCGTTGGATCCTAGGCATTGGTTTTGCACTGTCAATTTCACGGTCAATTCACCGCCGGACCAACGATTCTTTGTGCACAATTTTGAAACCCTCGCACTCTATCACTTTTCATGTTCGAAATGACCATCATCAATTTAACAAAAACTCGAACAAAATATAAACGATAGTAGTCACTAGATTAATGTAGTGATAATAAAGTTTTAATAACATTTTCTACCTATAAATAATCAATATCAATTATTATAACTAATTATTTTTATTAATTATTTATAGCAATCTGAAATTTCTATACAATTTCACTAGTAATCCGAATATTTACCGATTTTTCCGGCTGACAGGTACAGCAATAAAGTGGTGAAGCTGATGAAGGACCGAAAATGTACCAGAAATACGGCCGAAACATTAATATATTAAAAATATTATAATAATATATATATAATTTGAGTTTGACTTATAATGTTTCAATTTAGAATTTTGTTTAGAAAAAAAACAAAATCATATAAATGAATCTAGAATCATAAAATGAAATATTTCAATGTTCCTACTTTTAATTTCGATTACAAAAAAATGTAACATAAAACAAATATGCAATTATAATTTACATATAATTTCTTCTTTTAGAAAAATATATATTAGACGAACTGCTTGCCTTTATTTTAAGAAATTCGTTAAAATGTTTTTTTTTAAATACGGTAAATGAACAAATGTGCATATATTGAGTTTGAAAAATTTGATCAAATTAATTATATTTACAATGTCAATGTTTCAATTTAGAATATTGATTGCAAAAGAGATTGTATAAATTCAAGTCAATATTTTATTTTGTTTACAATTTATACTATTATAAACATGTGTATTCATTAAAATTTTCAATTCAAATCAGATAAATATGCAAATATATTTGTAATTTTTGTATATAATTTCCTTTTTTATAAAAAATTATAAGCATCAAATTTAGAAATTTCATTATTTCATTATTTCTTCATTGAATTGTGATTATAAGAATTTACAAAATCAAACAAATATGCAAATATACTTAAAATTTTCTTATAAATTAATCTTTAAGAAAATGTTATAATTATTAATCTAATAATTGAGTTTATAAAATTCGATAATATGTGATGATTTTAAATTTTAATTTAATATTCAAAAAATTCCGCTAACTTACAAATGCGCATATATACTTGCTATACTCCTTACAATTTATACTGCAACAAATAATCTAAGATTGAAAACATTGTAAAAATGAAATATACGTTTCAATATAAAATTTTTATTATAAAAACTAATGCAAATTCACTTATTACATTAATTATAATTTCCTTAAAAGTGGACAATTTTCATATTTATTCATATAAAATGAATGAGTTTTATATAATTATGAATTAAGAAAAATTCAAATATTAATAGAAACATACTATTTTCTATATATATACTCTACCGTAAAGTAGTTAGAAAATTGTGCTTGTGAATGAGAATTTCATTGTTATTTTAATTAGAAGTAATTGAGAAGCACTAACAGTAGATTTTAGTAAAATCGTAATATTTGTTTTCATTCAATTGTAATCAGGTGTATTGTGTGTGTATGTATATATAAGAAAAGTTAGGTTTTGAAATGAATCCCTGGGAACAGATTTTCCGTCCGGGTTTGGTAAGTAATTAAAATCCTGATGCGGAAGATCCGGTTTCGTTGGAACAAAAATTAATTAGCTAACGGAAAGTATAGGCATAGCACAGCCGTATGTTTATCTAATCAAAGATCGGATAACAGTGTGCAAACGGAATCTTGGATCGGACATCAAATACTCACTCATCTGCTCTCACATGGAGCATCCAATCCAATCCATCTTTCTATTACACATACGTACGATGAACGAGACCACTCATTCCGTACATGTTTGGAATGGCCATGTGTGTGTATGCGCGAGGGTTTGTTTAATGTGCGGGTGATTTTCAATTAATTTACCCTCTCGGCAAATGGCGAAGTCACGTTGTTTTGCGTTTGTACAGCGAGTCCTGCGGGACTACTACAGCGAGGAAAAGTAAGAGAGAGGGAGATGCGAAATTCTGGAGTGCGTTTCGAGAGTGCAATGGATGGACCCATCATCCTGGGATACAATATGATCCAACCGACCGGACGACGTCGCTCAAACGGCCAAAGGACGAAGCACTCACAAAAAAAAAGAAATTTATATATACACATCCACCCACCCCCCTTACATTTTTTTTTGTATTTTCGCCTCCCGCACGAACGTACACACTTCCAATTAAAAGCCCTTCGAAATGGACGCACGGGAGAGGAAAAGAGTGCGTCTCCCCATCAAATTGAAAATAAATTAAACTGATCAACATTTAAATGGACGAAGCCGTTGCCATGGGACCGTTTGTTAGGCCTTTTCATATATAATTTTCATTTAAAACAAAAAAAGAATAATTGCAGCTAACTCTTTTGATATAAAATACGAAGTAAATTCTATTCTAAATTGTATGTAGAACAATCACTATTTCATAAATTGAAAGTAATTATTAATGTTCAGGATTTCTGTTTATAACTATTATGGATTTCCTAAAATTTATCTTCAAAGTTTAAAAAATATGTTTCGAAAGTTGAGTGTCTTTATTAATCATCTCGATTAATATTATCAATGAAAACTCTAATTAAAGTCAACTATAATTATAAATCTAAGATTCAATTAATTTCAAAAATTGATTTAAATGTCGGCTAGAAAAACCTATGGTCTAAAGCCCTTTGCAGCAATGGTAATAAATGTATTATTTTTTCTGTGTATTTGCATTAATTTGGTTTATATTTTTTAATATAGTTTTTGGAATAAATTTGTTATATATATAATTAAAATGTAAAGATTGAAGTTTACAATTTTAATATGGATTTAAAAGAAAACTGAAAACTTAGATTTGTGCAAAAATACTTGTTATTTTACTGTATCTAAGAAATTCAATTTTTTTACAATTTAATTTCATTTACAAATACCTATAATTTCCTTTAAAAAAAAGTTGTAATAATAATATTTGTTGACTTTGAGATATTCATTAAATTGTTTTAAATTTATAATTTCATTGTTTCTAATTTGAATTTTCATCATAAAAATTTATAAAATCATTGAAATATGTAAGTATAATGATAAAGTTATCAAAATTTCACGTTGAAAAGCTTGAACTTTTGTCTTCAATTTTTGTGCTAACAAAACTAAACAAAAGTTCAAACTTTGTAACAAGTAATCAGCCTTGTTTGTAACTATTACTAAATACTGAAATTTAATGTAAAATTTGAAAATATATCTATACACCCATACCTCGCTTTACGTCCTAGATACGTTCCACGAAACTTAGAATAAGGAATCAATTATAGTGCTTGCGCAAGATTAGCAATATGTAGATATATCGACATCGAAAAACGTTTTTTTACCGTTATAGCGAAACATTTTAGGCCGTAAATCGAAAACATGCCTTAATTGAAGAGTGCCGTTATAGCGAAATGCCGTATAATGAGCGGCCGTATAGCGAGATATGGGTGTATTAAGTTGTATAATAATGTTGTTAATTGATTATAAAAATAAACAATTCAACTTTAATTGAACTACTAAATATAATTAATTTGATATAAATATCGTTGTAATTAAATTGCTCAATTATTATTATGTATTTCATACATAATAAATAATATTTACTATGTGCATTGTATTTACAAAATTTATCATTTCCGATTTTGAATTTATGATAGCGCATTACAATAAAACCATCAAAACCACAATTACAGTAACTAAAATTATAATATCCGGTTTAAATATGTTATTAACTAAATTTAATAAATTATTTACTGAATTTCATATACTTTCCACAATAAACAATTTATTTACATCACAGTTTCACATTTCATAAATTACACAAAATTTTATATTGATTCAATAATTGTTATAAATTCTTTTTTTTATAATTATTAAATTTTTCTATTTTCAATAGTTGAAAAGTCTTACATTTTGAACTATTTGAATTTAATATTCTTTTTTATTTTATTTTTTTTTACGGGCCAATGACCGTGATCTTTCTGTCCAGAGAGTACAAAATTTATAACTTATATACGAAATCATACAAAAAGAAAAGTAGAATAAATGGACACTACAAAAGCCAATGATTTTTTTTTTAGGGCTATCGACCATTGGTCTTCCCGCCCTCAAAATAATAATAATATAAAAAAGAAAAATTAAACAATTCCAAGTAAAAAAAAATAGTTATAATTAGAAATTTCAAAAAATAAATTAAAATTAGAATTAAGAAATTTAGATGCATTTATTACTTAATCCAACCAGCTATCCAAGATTGGATTAGAATGTAAACATTTTTTTAATTATGATTTTCAGTACTTTTTAAATGTAATTAATTCCTAAAAGCTTTTTTAAAACCTATTAATACTTGTTTTAAATACAAGTATCCAATCTCAAAGTAAATCTTTTAACTTCTGCATTTATTTAGAATTGTTAATAATCTAATAGTAATAAAAAAGATATTATTTTTTTCAATATTACCTCTTTTCTTTATAGCAAAATAAAATAAAGAAAACAATCTTTGCGATATTCACAGTTTACAAATGGACTATTCACTTTGAAAATGTGTTCTCCGTGAAGAATATAAAAAAGAAGTCGAATGTCTCAGACTTGCTTTTTCGCGAAATTTATGAATTGATACGTCTGGGATGGATGAAAGTTCATGGAAATAAAGCGGAGCTCGGATAGTGTGCTTTCGCAATATATACATATATATCCGCCGGAAATCTGTTTCGTCATTTCGAAACGAAACTGCGCGAAACGTTTATATTGGATTTATACTACGGCGCACGGAACTTATGCAAATTTCCCAGGGAAGTAAACATTTTTCACACATGCCGCATGTTAATAATGTAGATGGGAAAAGCCTGTTTCGCTTTCGATTTAAATTGAACGCGAGACAAAGGGGCATTTGCATGCGTAACTCGCGGGACTTTCAAAACGACATCCAACCGAATATCCAGACCCGTTCCACTCCTGCTCGAGCCTTTTCCTCCTCCTCCTCCTCTTCCTCTTCCTCCTTCATCCTCATCCTCCAAAACGCGGAAACATTCAACCCTACCATCGGAAGAGCGAAAAGATGAAGACGGAGCCATTCCCACACTCGCAAACGCACAAAAGCTCTGAACTTTGCTTTTAATCAGTGAATTAAGATTGGGAGCAAAAACCCCTTTTCGCACTTCTTCTTATCCACTCCTTGTTCGATAAACTTTAGGCACAATGCGTCCATCCACCGGGATTCGCGCGTTTCCAAAATAAATAGAGCTTTTCGCTGATTCGAAGGGGCATTCTATTAATTAATCGTAATTAAAACCTGCCCAATCTGGATGTAATTAGAGTGGATGGAGCGTTGATTGGAGCGAGATTATTTAGTGTACACACACATCATCACAGCAGCAATAGACGTCACACAGACATCTCCATCGTCATCCGCATCTTTCCCCCCAAATCAACTCCCACCGTCATGTTGTTTTACTCTCCCTGGGAAGATGGATGGTGGCGGTAGTGGTGGAAAGGGGATTGGTGTGCTCTTTATGCTAACACAGAGCTGC
>JAFMTC010000469.1:16840-28481 GCA_018845635.1 Nicrophorus orbicollis
AGTTTTCGAGAAAATCGCTTAAATGTGAAGACAATTACTTCGCTATTTTTGAAGGATTTTACTAATGAATTGGATCATCATCATTACAAAAATAATTTATTAAACACACACACACACGCAAACACGATTTTTTTTTCACAAACGTCATAACAGATGGTTTTACTAAACTATTTAGATTGCATATATGATTTATATATATATCTGAAAAGAAGTTGCACTTACAGATTGAAATAATCGATTGTTCTTATATATATGTTTAGTATAATAATTCATTCAGCTCTTAAATGCTGCAATTCAATCACGGGGTTTTCGGTATATCTGGCGGAACGTTGAGGAGGTCGGAGGGTTCAGGCAGACCGTCCTCCGTATTCACGTTGTTCTGTCTGCGAAGCGAGGTGCGCACCTTGGCGGAGGCCACCCTCTGCTTCAAAATCTGCAAAATGAACTCGTTGATTCCATTGAATTGCTACGATTACCACCATAGGAGAGCACCTGTTGTCTTCGGATCTCCGCCTCGTCGAGCTTCTCCTGCAGCTTGGCCAGCGAGAGATTCGGCGTCCCTTCTCGCTCCAACTGCTGCTGCTGCTGCTCCTCGAGGCGCTGGAACCTCTTCGGCGGATGCTTCTTGATGATGCTCTCGTCGGCCTCCTCGCCGAAAGCTATATCGAACGACAGTCCGTTCGCTGCGAAGCGAACACCCACAATTAGCCATTCGTGACACTCCGTTCAACGACAATACAAACATTTTTCGTGCATGTTATTCACCGTTCCGTTCTCAAGCATCTCCGTCTGGGGCTCGACTCCTTCCAGGGCCGGCACCTCGGACGCCCGTCTCGTCACCGACACCTTCCGCACTTCCCCATTCTCCGAGGACGCCCCGTTGAGGGGCTCCACGGCCAGGTTCTTCGCAGCGCTGCACCCCATTACCCTCTGCAAACCGAGTCAATATTATTGAAATGTATGCAAATTAACTAATCACCACCGTTATACCTTCAACACATAATTTATCAGGTATATTAAAATGCATTTCTCTTTCATTAAGTATAGATTACTAAAAGAAAATAAGACACGAAATTTAATCTAGAATCTCGAGGGAATCGAATTAGTGTAAGTGCACCTCTTCAGCTGTCGTGGATTAATCACAAACAATCAATTCAAAAATGTTGATAATTATGATCGCGCTCCTCGCGGTCGATGTGCTCAACTAACTGTTAATTGTACATTTGGTTGCATACATTAATTAAAAATTTGTTAATTACTGCAAATCAATTTACCATTTGGAACTTTATTTCATGAATTCTAACTAATTGTCACCCATATATTATAGTCTGTATTAAGTAGATTACGATAAATTATTCTCGAATTGAATTTGGTGGATGCGTCGGGTATACACAATCATGAATTCAATTTATGAAATTTTCCGAAAAGCAGAAATTGAATTGAATGCACCTCATTATTGATTCGTTTGTCTCGTTGTTGCTGTGACATGTTAACATTAACGGGGATCGATTATGGAGGTCTTTGTTTGTAATTTACGCTCACGTGAACATGCAGCGAAAGGGAATTCGAAAGGTAAACGAATGCGGGTGAGTGGAAGAAGAAAGAAAGAGAAAGAGAGAGAGAAGTATGACGAGAATCGTCCGATAAAGCTGAATGCACGCGCGGACAGAAACCGATTGATTGACCCCCCCGATTGAAAAAGTTGAACTATAATTCAACGTTGCTGTTAACAATTTGTTTTGTGGTAACACCATGGCAACAGTATAAACGAAACAAAAGATTGTTGCGATAGTGCTTCGATCTGTGCCAGGACGAAGGCTCTTTGTATTATTGTTGTTATTATTATACAGCCTTTTTCAAGACACAATAGAATGAATGGGATTCCCTTAAGGGTCTACCGAATTTCACGAGTTATTGTGCACTTTCCAAGCGTTTCCGTTGGCTGGGAAAGCGCACTTCTGATGGGGGACTCATCAATAATCGAGTCCATCGACTTCCACTCCGCATTATTTCAGATCTATTTCAGATGACTTCAATCAGTGATTACAAATATCAGTATTCAAAAAACAAAAGTATACGTAGTTGTTTCAACTTTAACCGCTCGTTGAGAAACGTAAGATTTTGATTTTGAGACACGTAAAAATCGAAAATAATGAACAGTTTTCGAAACTTACCAAAAGATTTGTTTGAAACTGTGAACGAAGTTCGCTTCGACGGGATTCTTCCTCCGGTTGATGTGCGCTCGAAGCAATTTGTTGCTCGGAAGGCATGCATTTTCCCCCTTTTTCCGGTATTTATGTGCGCGTTGAACGCTTCTGCGCCTCGCCGTTCGTTTCCATCGAAAGTCCGCCCTCGTCCACGAACTAATTACGCCTTCTTTGTGTGTCCTCTTTGCGAAGTTCGAATGAAATCCGATCGGAGAACGATAACAATCACACAGTTCATTTATTCGTCGTAAACGAATGTCGAGAACAGGAATTCACATCAATTTTGTTTACAAGTACATTCATAGAATCATTGGATATTATCACCTATTTCGATGTAGTTGAGAGCTTCATTGCACCACTTTGAATCGATTCCCACAATGTTCGTCAATTATTCAGTCGAAACGGAATTGCTGCTTCC
The DNA here is from genome assembly GCA_018845635.1 of Nicrophorus orbicollis. Taxonomy (NCBI): domain Eukaryota; kingdom Metazoa; phylum Arthropoda; class Insecta; order Coleoptera; family Silphidae; genus Nicrophorus; species Nicrophorus orbicollis. Next base: position 19,466 of record JAFMTC010000469.1, read on the forward strand.
TGATAGATTTCATGCACAATAGTCTAATTAAATGTTGTTTTTTTTGTGCAGGTTTTAATTGATTTTGTTGTAAATATAAGTTATTACAGGAAAATGAGACACGGTACTGAATCTAGAATCTTTGGGGAATCAGATGAGTCCAAAATCACCTCTCTAGCTGACATGAAAGAAACACAAATAATTAATTAAAATTGTTGATTTTCAAAATCCAAATTTTTGGAAAATCGATTAGTTTTTAATGTATATTTTTACAATGACACTTAGAATTTGATCTAGAATCTTCGAGAAATCAAATGAGTCCTAATGAACATCTATGGCTATAGTGGATTAATCACAAATAATTCATTAAAATATGTATGTTTATTGAAAATTTATGCTTAGTTTTTTTTGTAATGCATATAATGGAATATATGATACATGGAATTTAATTTATAATTTTGAGAGAATCAAATGTAACTAAATAAACGGCTATTTTAGATTAGTTACAAACAATTAATTTACAATTTTGATTTTCGAATTCAAAAATTGAAAAACTATGATGGCGCTCCTTGCGGTCAATGTTGTCAACTAACTTGTGTATCTTTGGTTGCCTATGTTGATAATTTTAAAGTTTCTTGTAGAACAATTTAAAACTAAGATGGCGCTCTTTGCGGTCAATGTTATCAACTAACTAGTGTATATTTGGTTGCCTGTATTGATAATTTTAAATATTACCTATTAAATTGTCTTGTAAAACTTGTGTTGTTTTATTAAGGTAGTATGATGCAATTGCAGTTATTCGTTTAGTTTAATTTTACAAAAGGTCCCCAAAATATGCACACAATTTACAGTAAAAGCCAGCTGAAATACGAGTGTAAATAAACGCGAATTAATCCCCCTTCCACGGTGCAAGGGAACAACACTACGCCCTAGTGACTCATGATGGCCCAACCCTTGTGCAGAACGTATCGGACCAAATGGTAGACGGGCAGCAAGACGACCGTCAATACTATAGTAACGAACACGAAGATGATGACGAGTTCCCCGATGAAGATGACGCTCTTGAAGATCTTCTCGCACATGTTTTCCGTGTCGTTGATCTCGAGCACCTTGTCCAGCACGAAGCGCACGAGCAGCAGGAACCCCTCCACCAGCGGCATCAGACCGATCACCATGGTGACGATGGCCATGCATGCGTAGTAGGTGTGGTTGAACATGGCCGTCATCAGATCGATGAACGAGAAGTGTCTGCACAAAGCGAGTACAACGACAGTGCGGATAGAAGAAGCGAGGATGCGGTGCAAGGATATTTACTGATTCCTGGAGATGCCGCGCTTCTCCTGGATGTCGGCTATCGGTTCCCGCAGCGCCGTCGCCACCGACTCGATGGTGTCGTGCATCTTGAGCAGACCGTCCAACTGCAGGTCGAAGCTCAGCTGCGGCACCTCGTAGCACTTGCCCTGTCTCGGAGTGCTCCTCGTCGACGATTCCAATCGGCTGCTCCTACACAAACGCACCACAACGTGAATTCGATACGATCAACGAAGCGACAACTCACAATCCTTCGGCAGTTCTATTCCTCGGCGTCGACGAAGTGCTGAATCTGCAAGAGAAACGACGACGACGACAACAAAGATGCAATTACAAATGAGTAGCCTCAGCAGTACTCACCCCTCGGTGAATTTGAAAACTCTGATGGGCGGCTCCAAAATTGTAGTAGACATCGTTCTCACCAAATAACATCAATTTCTCCGCCGGATCCACAACACTTCCCAAAGAGATCACGTCTCGAAATCGCACGAATATTAAGGAAATTGAACGAAGGTGGTTCGGATGGTTGGAAAAACGCGTGCGTGTATTTTATTTTTTGTTTTGAAAAGAGAAAAGAAAATGTGTTCTGACGCAAGTGAAAACAAATTTTGTTTCCCGGAAACCGACAACTCGATTCAGCGTGTCCCACGAAGAGCGAACGTTCTTCTACGATCAACACAATAATAAAATCGCTAATTGCCAGTCTTCCTTAATTACTGATGATTCCCATTGATTTGGATATATTTTCTCAATAAACGAAAACCAAAAAAAAAGAAAAATCAGTTACCAAAAACTCCGTTTATTACCTCACACCCGGTATTTGCTGTACTTCAACAATTTCCTATCACTTAAAACTAAATTGTTCGTCTCCAGCAGATCGTTCAACGGGTAATCGTTATTCTTGTACGCCTTCGACATTACAACAGTAACGTTCCTTAAAAAGAAATCATATTGTTTACAGCAGCCATCACAACACTGAACATTAAGTTGTCTATGTTGATCAATCTAAAAGAAGCACTTACTCGTGAATTACAGGGAAATGAAGCGAAGCCACAGCTTCCAACAGCAACGGTAACTTCTCCATAAGCCTGCATGCCCTCAGATAATTCCTCCTCACGAAACAGAACGAAATTTCCAAAGACAATTTCAACTCAGACTTTTCCCTGCTCACAAAATCGTTATTAAGTTCGTACTCATCGGTTGTGGTCGTACCTCAATTTCTTCGGTAATTGTAGCGCGTGTCTCATCGCTTCGGGATTTCCCAAATTGTGGAGCAAATAAATAGCCTCGAACGTCGTTCTCTTACTAGCTTCCACACGATCGCATTCGCTGTAAATCTTGAGCAACTTCTTCAGCGTCTCCTGCAGATGCTTGTTGTTCAGTTTCGGGTCGAATTTGTTGATCGGTTCCTTGCAAAAACTGTAATTGTACCAGTTTTAAATTGATGCAAATAAAGTTGCCTGCGCGAGGTTACCAGAATGCAGCGTATGCATGGAACGAGACTATGGATTGTAAAATCCGAATACACGCAAAACTATCCAAATTCTGAACGACCACGTCCTGTCGCACTGCCATCAATCGGTCGCAGATGAAGTCGTAGATTACGTTCTGAGGAAATGTGATGTTCGTGATGACACTGGAAATAATGTACAGTTTTAGGCTGAACTTGTTGACGAAGTAGTAAATTTAAGCACCTTTCGAGTAAATAGTTGATGGTGTCAAGGAGGGCTGGGACTGTGCGAAGGTTGGATGGTTTCTGTAATGATTGTCCGGCAGCACTTCTCACATGGCATTTCACAACACGATTGACATCAGCTTTCGGGCATCTTTTCCTCTCGACACTTGGTTGCACTTCTAACGGATGTAGCAGTCTCTCCCTTTCGCGCCTATTGCAAATATATATATTGTATAGAATGAGTATAGTTATAATAAACTCACATTTTGATTTCCTCTGCAGGACATTTGGTTGTACAAGTTCCAACAATATTGTTCATCGCTTTATAATAAATTGCTTAAATATTGAGTAAACTTCGAGCACGTAGAATAAACTGAAGCTGCAGATTGGTTTCAGATCTGCACAGCTCATTCGATAAAGTAAATAAACTGTTGCAGTCTATCAAAAATATAAGTATGCAGGCAACCAAATGTACACTGCTGCTGTTTTCAGCATAATTCATATTTTGATAACCAAATGCACTTGCATTTTTTCGGTATACTGCATTTCAATTAATCAAATTAAGATCATTAAAATTGATTGATTAAATACTAGTCAAGTCGCATCTACTATTAGGTTTTCAACAACTTCTTAGTGTTTCTTAACAATCAGGATTTTAGTAATCCAACGAGCTTTGATTTGTTATAACCTCTTACACAAAAGCTCTCAACTTGTTGGTGAATATGAACATTTATAATCAAGTGAATGCCATCTACTGAATCTAGCAATAATATGATTTGCAATACAAATGGATGTTGGGATAGGTGTACACAACACAATCTTGTCGTTGTTATGGAAATGTGTATGTGTGGATGTAAAAAAAACTTGATGTAATTTATGTTTTTGTTGTAATTATTTTACAAAGATTAAATTAACGCTTTCCTCCAACACGTGGGGCGGCCTTGGCTACGTTCTTGCTGGCTTTGCTCTTGGGTGCCGGCTTGGTGGCTTTAGCGGGCTGAGTCGCCTTCTTGGCGGCTTTGGTGGCCTTCTTCTGCTCCTTGGCAGCCCTGATGGCTTGCTCACGCTGGGCTTTCCTTACTTCTGGCCTTTGGTTACGCTTGGCCATGATATCGTTGAGGGAGGCGCCGACGATGGCACGCTGGAACTTTTGGGTCCTGCGGGTGCGTTTCTTTTGGGTCTCTTCTTCGATACCCTTCTTGTGCTTGCGCCTAAACAACAACAAAAATAAACAACAAATTAATCAAAGATACTTTTCATCAAAACAAAATAATTGTAGTATAACAACTAGTGTTATACTTCTATCAAACTCCTATATTCTAAAATCATTATGTAACAAGAGCCATTCAAACTGTATACAATCCACTCAATAAACAATTAACTGAAATCATATAAAAAAAAGAAACAGTTGTTCGCACTATTTTCGCAGCATTGAGATAATAAAGGTGCAATGACCTCACTTCAAACAATGGAAGAACCCCTACTTCAATTATAATTTACAAACAACAAATCAAAAACAGTAGAAATCTGAAGAGAATCAGTTCTAACCATATTTTCTATACATAATTTTGTTGAAAATACAATTGAATAATCAACAAACTTTTCGTGTATGTATCAAAATGTGAGTTTTCAAATTGATATTGATACAGATTCACTCAACTTATTGATTTCATTTCACCTATGTATCGAGAAGTGAAGTTTACTAATCTACTGAATGCAATAAATTCATAGAATTATGCGTTGATTCTGTCGGAAATAATTACACATATTAAATCTTATAGAGACAATCAATTTGTGAGTTAAGCAATTTGATACTTAGCAGTTTTTATATAACATTCACTCGACAATCTTATTGTTTACATTTCATTGCATGCATCGAAAGGTGAAGTTTTCCAATCAACAAACACAATGAACAATCGATGCACAGAGAGCGAAGAACCTAGCAACAACGGTGTAAGAAATAAATGAGTATTGCACATACCTGTAGAGTACGGTCCATGTTACTTTACGTGGATTCCTCTTCATCAAATGAGCACGTTCACATTTCGCGTTCAGGAATGTGTACGACTAAAATTAGAAAAATTTACATGAGACGTGTGCATTTCCTTCTCGCAGCAAACATATTTACCTTTCCGTCGACCCTGATCATGGTCTTGCCATGACCAGGATAGATTTTGTATCCACTGTATGCGCACAAACCGATCCTGCGAACAGAAAATAAACACGAATTATATTAGATGCACGGCCCAGCAACGATTCTGCACGCGAATTTCTTATGGAAATTCGAGGATTCTCAAGAAAAAATCCGATAAATTCTCGGACGTAAACAATTCACTTACTTCATGGCGGCGGTTTTAGAATGAGAAGAGAGATTGTTTTGATGGCAGGCCTGAACACAACTACGGTTTACAGAATGACCAACCCAAGAAAAATGAAACACCCTATAAGATACGCACAGGCTTCCAACCAGGAAATACACAATTTTAGTTAGTTTTTTTTTATAAATTATTTAATAATTATGTTTTATGTTGAGTAGTTTTTAAGATTTGTACTGTAATTTTGTGTTTTTTTATAATTTGTTTTGGTGTGGTCCATTTGAACTACCGGAAGTCGAGTTCTCGAAAAGTTTTAGTTGGCGCAAATCAATTTATCGATTTGAATTTTTATCCTCGCATTTTGATTTCAATACAATACGAGAATTATGGAGACCGAGCGTTTGGAGATGATTCAAAATTTGGAATGCTGCGAAAACGATGGCGAGATGGAGTCGGGGAATTCTTCTGAAACCAGTTCCAGCTTTTCAGAGACGGACGAGTACAACAGGCTTCTGCACGACAGGATCTTGGGGTTGCGTGAAACGATTCACAGCCTGAAGAATCAGCTTCAGGAGGAGCGCGAAATCTGGCAGAAGGAAATCGGAGATTCGAAGCAACCGCAAACCGTTTTGTCCGGCGGAGCTGGAGGAGGAGGATACGATTATCTCGACTACGAATTGCAGAGGTACCAGGACGTGATCATGCAGTCGCATTACGAGAACCGGCAGGTGCTGCAGAAGCAGATCGCTTTCGCCAATTACAAGAGACGACTGCTGGAGGTTGAGAATATGTGCAACCTGGAGCTGCTGCGCGTCAAGCAGAGCGTGCAGATCCTGCAGCCGCTGCAGATGATGGCCTCCGAGTGGGCCAACGGGGACGATGGTGTCGGTGAATTGAACAAGAAAAGGTCGAGTGAGACGGCGGTGAAAGCCGAAGAGGTTTCGATGCCGCTGGAGACGTTCGCCATTTACAACAGCAACTGGCACCAGGCCGCGAGCAGCGAACAGCACCTGAAGGAGACGAATCTGAGCGACTTCGAGAAGCACACGCAATCGCAGCCGAGCTTCACTGAAAATTATGCACAATGAATCATGAAAATTAATTTTCAAATTAAATATCTAGGCAACCGTACACTCATGTAGTACTTCACATGAACTTTATTGTACTTTTACCATTTCAGACTAATATACGTGTAAAATGCCAATTATCAACTAAACTGAACGAACACTGTTTGAGAACATTCAACTTACTGTTCTTAACTCTAACAACATCTTTGTTCTCATTTAGCTTGTGACTTTTACAAGTGGTTACAACACCTCAGGTTTTATACACTACTATATAGATAGGTTCTGAAAATCATGAAAAACATAGGTAAGACACGTGAAGGGGTTTTACAATAGTTACAGAGTAAATGTACCACATTTTAGGCAACCAACATAACACCAATTCAAAAATAATTTAGCAAAATCATAACTTATTAATTAGTAATACTACTAATTAATTAGAGTAATAAAATGATGGAGAAATAAATAAATATTGTAAATTAATAATTATATACATTGTTATTTTTTATTCAAGTTCGAAATTATAAATTCTGTAATTGTCTTGTTGTGTTGGCTTGTAAATCACACTTGATTGTATATTCTGTAATTAGATGGAAAGGAATTCGAAGAAGTGTATTCTGGTGGTTGCCTCGAGAAATTCGTGGTGGAAAACAAAAGAATTCAAATTTCTAACCTAGCGACTGTTCGCCCGGTGGTTTTCCGCGAATGCTAAATTGTTACTAACAGAAGGAGCGTTTGCAAGGAAACAATGTTGAAGGCGGAAATTAGCGATATCAAATTCATATACAACGTGCTGAAAATACTGTGGCATCAAGAGGTGATTGGTGATCACGAAAACTGAGCGCTTTTTTTTTAAAACACACGAACAAAAAATTCTAGTTTGCCGTTGTTCAGCCGATGGACGAGGGTCTGAAGTTGACGCTGAGCGACAACAAATGCACGGAGACTTCCATTTACATCCCACAGAACGCTTTCAGCAGCTACAAGATCCAGGACAAGGCGGATGTCAAGTTCAAAGTGAGCCTCAAAGTGCTCACCGAGTGCCTGCACATATTTGGAGACGAGGGCCACTCCATGCTGAAACTGTCTTATAAGAAACCTGGAGATCCGTTGGTTCTGATGTAATCAATTTGCAATGTCGATGCTTTCACTTTAATGACTGTCGATTTCTTGCAGGCTGAAGCACAGCGATGAGAATATAATTGTCGATTGCGAATTGAGCACGATGGACGCAGACGATTTCGTCGACATCAGCTTAGCAGATGAGTGCAATGTGAACAACATTGTCTTGGCCGGGGACAGCTTCTTCGATGTCATCAGTGATCTTGACATGCTGGCCGATGACATTCAGTTTGTGATTAGCAACAAGGCGCCTTTCTTCCAGATAACGACGACCAGCGTCTTGGTAACACTGGATGTGATTCGTGTCACGAGCTGGAAATGACTGTTCGATTGCAGGGAATCTCTCACGTCGATATCTCCAAGCATTCCGACATGGTGAATGCATTCAACTGCAAGAGCGACTTCAAAGAGAAGTACTCATTTAACATTTTCAAGCAGCTGATCAAGATCATGGCTCTGGCCTCGAAGATTTCCATATCAACTGGGAACTCTGGCCTGCTGGGATTCCAAATCATCATCAACGCCGATGAGAGGCAGCTGTTCGTCGAGTACTACGTCACCGCTCTCATCAATGACAGTGAGTGATGTTTGTCAGAAATCAGAGGTGAGTGGAAATCATTCGAGGGAACAGCTACTTGTGGAAGAAATGAAACTTTAGTGTATATTAAAAAGCAACATATTCTTTCGGTTTCATTCTTTTTTTCCCTTGATAAACATTGAAGACATTCTGCGAATAGGATGGTGGGAAAATACACAAATCAATCGATCGATATAATCATTTGGGTTTCCTTTTTTTTTATTATTTTCTTTTTCCTCCTGACAGAAAAGTAATGGAAAAAAATGTAGATAGAGTAAAAATAAGACATGTATGAGCGAATTACAATAATCATCATCATCATCTGTAAAAAGTGTGAATGAAGAGAAGAAACGAAAAGAAAAGTCTTCTTGGTAGTAATTTTCTTTGCGCACTCACTGTTCATCATAATCATCACCACGACAACAACAACAACAAAAGAAAGGGGAAAAAAGAGATAATTTAAGGCGGGAAAATTGAACAAAAAGGAAAATAATATGATAAAATAAAATAATTACGTAAATGATATAATAATTAATTAATAATAATACACTTGTGTTATTATATAGATTTGTATACAGTCTCTCTCATCTAAATCCATTTCGAAAAAAAAAAGAAGAAAAATGATATTTGAACAAAGAAAGAATAATAAAAAAAATAATAATTGTAACAACACTGAATAGTTATAATATTATATCTTTATATATAAATTAGAAAAGGTTTTGGGTTTTTTTTTCTTGCTCTTTCTTATTCGTTACACGAAAGTTTTGTTTTTTTTGTTTTCATTTAGTTTTCTCTCGTTTCGTTTATTTGTTTACTTTAGCACACCGATTTTTTCTCTTAGTTTTGTAACTTTTTTCTCTCTGTCTCTCTCTTAATTACATAACATTTTCCTTTAAATATTAATCATATATTATTTTAAAATAATGTATGTGTAGTATGTAAAGAAATAATGAAAGGGGGCTGGGCATTGGGG
>JAFMTC010000469.1:29852-44566 GCA_018845635.1 Nicrophorus orbicollis
TACTGTTTGTTATTGGATGGTGGTGAGGTGTTGCTGTTGTCTGTACCTTGGCTACTGTAATATTGCCGGGATGCAGAACGATTGCCAGAATTGTTGGGCCGGCCACCGTGTTTCTGGCCATTGTTCTGCATGGAACTGATGCCGTAATTGCTGTTGGGGCGTTGTATGGGAGCCGGGTATCTCGACTGGAAAAATGGAACAGAAAGAAATTTAGTGAGAAAATAAGAGTCCGGATAGGGCGAACGCATTGAGTGTGTAGTAGTTACAAATACCTGTCCGCTCGGCGCGTTCGTCACGTTCTGGTACAGGTATCCAGATTTGTTGGGGGCGGTGGGACTGGGCTGCGGCTGCTTGCAGCTCTGCCGTGATTTGGGCGATGGGATTTGGGAAGCTGAAAACGAATTAAACCAAAAAAAGAGAGCATTGTAGTAATAGTAATAATCGTAATATTATTGCAGTTTGTTGTCGTTGACGTTCTTCTCGAGACGTTCAAATACAAAATTTATAGGGACGTGCGTTGCTGCTGCTGCTGCTTGCTGCTTAAATCTAACTAGTTCTGTAGAATTTTCGTTGATGGTGCATACCGGAATTGAACACTGAGGCGAGGACTTCCTGCTGGCTGCCGGGACTCCTCAGCTGCTGCGATCGTCCGCCCTGCTGCTCCATCTGTTGGTTGCCGCCCTTCATGTAGGGTGCTGCAACCGCGGCGTTCGGGGGCATATTGGAGGCGGCCGCCGCCGCCACGGCGGACCGGTACTGCTGCGCGTTCATCGCGGCCATCATCGGCCCGGAGAGGAACGGCGAGTTGAAGTTCTGCAGACCGGCGGTTCCCGTGTGCGGCGATTGGCTGTGCGTGCCGAAGACGCTGCCCTGCAGCCCGTACCCGGCCTGATGCTGGTGCTGCGGCGGAGGCGGCGCCATCTGCGAAGAGTTGCCGGGAGGCGGCTGCTGGAAGTACCCGGCCGTCTGTCCACCTGCGCACAAAACTAAATTAAAATTCATGCCATGTCTTTCCTTAACACGCAAAGATCGAATTACCTGTGGAGCCGGAATAGTAGGAGGAAGAGGGCTGCAGTCCGGGCACGACGCTGTTCTGCGGAGGCGGCGGAGGTCCGCGCTGCATCACGCCGGTGTTCTGCATGTAATTGGGGTCGTACGTCATGTAGAGTTGCTGGCCTTGCTGCGACTGCTGCTGGTAGGCCTGACCGACTCCGCCTGCCTTCGTTCCGATCGCGCTGATCTGCTGACCGCTCGGTTTAACGGTCGCAGACATCAACGAGTTGGAGGTGGACGAGATGAGCACGGTCGTCGGATTGTTCAGCTGTTGGTTCTGACCGAAGGGTCCTGTCCCCGGCAGACGGTAATTGGGGTAGATGTCCGGTGGTCCTTGACCTGTCGGAGGTCCGTGCTGTTGCGTCTGCAGGTACATGGATTGCGCAGAGTACGGACTCGAAGCCGTCTGGCCGAGACCGTAAGAGTACTGCGAATACTGCGATCTACCTTGGCTGTTCAACACCTGGCTCTGGTCGAGCTGGAAAGTGCCATACAACCCGGACTGCGGCATCTGCTGCGAGGAGTTGTACAACACCGTGGGTGGCGACGGGATGGCCGGAATTCCGTATTGGGTGTTACCTCCGAGCCCAGCTGTTTGGTAACCGAGATGCTGGTTCGTCGTGTATTGCTGCGGCTGTGGTCCCAGAGCGCTTATGACGGTCGGCATCTGCGGAGGCGGAGATAACGGGTGTCCCATCAGATTCGGTCCGACCATTGTTGAGTGCTGCTGGTGTCCACTGCTTCCTCCACCTCCTTGGGCGTTTCCGCCGGCTCCTCCCGTACTGCTACCTCCACCAACGCTGCTGCTGGCACCACTTCTTTCGCCACTACTCGCACCGCTGCTGACCGTGTTGATGACGGTGCTTTGTCCGCCGCTGCCTGCGACCTGCTGAGTGGGCTTCACCTTGCAAACGTTCGTCGTGTTATTGCTGTTCGCATTGTTCGACGAAGGGCTGTACCCTTCGTGATTATCGTCTCCGTTTCCATCTCCAGATTTATTCGTGAAGCCCTGATCCATACCGTTGGGATCCGGACAGAACGAAGATGCGTACGCTTCATCCTGCTGCTGATGTTGCTGCTGCTGTTGCACTTCGATGACGGTCGGCATCTCCCACACCTTCTTCACCGACTGAATCTTAATGTTGAGAGCATCCGCGGTCGACGGTGAAATGGTGTTATTGCTGCTGGTAATCGTGTGCATAGTCCTCGGCAGTTTACTCCCCTTATCCTCCGTCAGATGCGAGATCTCGTTCTCGAAAAAGTCCAGCTTGATGTCGGCAGCTTTATCCGCATCGAAAGCCAGCATGTTAATATCGCTCTTATCGTTGCCGGTCTTGTTGTTCAGCAATTCCCCGATCTGCTTATTTCCAAAGTTCATCTCCATACCGTTGTTGTCCTCCAACGACGAAGGTTTGCTTCCGCTTCCTCTTTTATCGTTGTTCCGGTTTCTGCAGCCCGGTGCCGACTTGTAATTGGTGTTCTCAAAGATAATAGTCTTCAGCGGATTCGATCCATCCAACACCTTATCTCCGGCATCAGTCGACTGCTTGCAATTGGGATCCTTCTGGTTGATGTCGAGCGCGTGAAGAACGTCAGGAGCATTAGCCTCCCTCAATTGCCCCAAAGGTTTTTCCCATGCGTTCGCCATTCCTCCCAGATTGCAAGCAGCATTTCCTCCTCCTGCTCCTCCGCCATCCTTCATGCCGTAATGCTGCTGCATGTTTTGGGCCATCTTGTTCATATCGTTGATCTCGTTCGCGTTCAGACACTGCTGTTGCATCTGAGCCTTGTGCAGACGGTTGTTCTCGCGCTGCTTGACCAACCTCGGAGGCAACTTGTTTTGCCTCGGCCTTTCGAATGGACCCTTGTTGCTCTGCGGTTGCGGCATGTTCGGCGGCGGATTCACCGGCGTCGCCATCAGCGAAGGAATGTTTGCGATCTGCTGCTGCGACAGATTGTGCACGGGTTTCGGTTTCGTTGCTGCGGGAATCATTACCTTGCTGCTATTGTCTTTCGCATCAATTTGACCCGTCTTGACCGTTGGTTGCTGTTGTTTCATCTCCGTCGACTTTGGCCTCTTCTCCAAGCTCTTTTTGCTCTTGACCTCTTGGAAACCGTCCTCTCCGGGTTGCTGCTCGGTTTCAGGTTTAGCCTCTTCGCTCAAATTCATCTCGGTCATCGAGTTCACCAGATCTTTGCTTTTATCGTCTTTCATGCGCGGCGGCATCGACGAGTTCGTGAGCTGAGATTGAGAGAATCCGCGTTTATCGACAGTAGTAGAAGACATTCTCGGGGAAGCTGCCGGTGCTCTCGACCTTTGCGATCCGCTGCCGGGCATTGCAGCTGATTGAGATGCTTGTTGTTGTTGCTGCCTCTGCTGTTGCTTCGGCTTCCTGTTCTTATCTTTAATATCGTCCGAATTATCGGAGACATCACCACCTTCCCTTCCGGTCTTCTTTTTGTTGAGCGCATCCTTCCGTTTGTTCATATCTTGCGACTTCTTTTTATCGTCCATCTCATCGACATCCAATTTCTTGGTCATCTGCTGCTCTTCGTGCGGGAAGGGACTCTTAACTGGTGGGAGTCCGTATCCGTCCATTCTTTTGCAACCTCCTCGACCACCTCTAAAGCTCGAAGATCCGCCTCCACCGCGCCCGTGCCGTGATGGCTCTCCGCGAGGCACGTAACCAGCACCGACAGCTTTTTTCTCTGATGTAATACAATTGCTGGGCGCTTTATCGCTCTTCGCGTCCTTGCTCCTTTCGTCCTTGCTATCTGTTTTCTTATTGAGCTTTGGAGATTGCTCTTCGTTATGATGCTGCAACGTCACATCGTCAGCAGAACCCTCCGACTCCGATGCTTGCCAATCGCCGCCGCTTTTGAGCGAAGAGCGCGATAGGCTGGAACGCATGTTGCCGCCTCTTTGGGGAGGAGCAGCACCACCACTACCCTTCTTCGACCACATGTTGCGATTGTAAACATTTCCGCCATTGGCGCTGCCATTGTTTCCGGTGCGGCTGTTCTGAGAATCAGATCTACCTCTGCCAGTAACATTTTTACTTTTATCGTCTTTCTTATCATCGCAGTCTGCGGATTTATCTTCAGCCTTCTTATCGACATCCATCGCGAACTTGGGGTTCTCCGTTGCGTCCGGACTCGGAGGAGTTAAGAGCGCTTCCGCCCATACCTTTGGAATGCGCCCTGAGCACCAAATATCCTCCTCCTTCTCCGGCGTCTTCTCCAGAGACTTGCTCTTGTTATCCACCATTTCACCTCTCTTCAGTTGCGTAAGATTACGCTGCTTCTCGTTGCGCAAATCGTCCGCTTCCAATTTATCTTTGGTGATCGGTCCGGGCACTTGCATTTTGTGCTCCTTGCTGACTTGCTGGCGCTTCGTGTCTTCCTCGAAGTGCGTCTCGGCCCACGAACTATATTCTCGAGGTTCCGAGTGACGGGATTCCCGAGACGCTCGGGAATCTCGACTGTCCGGCCTTTGGGGCCGATCGCTGCTTCCGTACCTCTCCATTCTCCTCTCCTGCCAATCGTCGTTGTTCTGCTGCTGCCTGCTGTTATCATCTTTTCTATTGTTGTATTCGTAATCATCGCCGACCGATTTCCTTCCGGAAACTTCGGCATTGTTTTGCTGGTTACCACCGCCGTACGTACGATGTCTGCCGTAATTGTATTTGTTATAATCGTCGTCCTTCTCGGATTCATTGTCGTTCCTGTGATTCTTTCTGTTGCCGGGGCTGGTTTTATTCATACCTCCTGCTCCTCCCCCTGTGACCCAACGATTCGATTCAAACGAAAAACCGTTTCCTCCTGAACTACTCGAAGACAAGCTGTTTTGCTGCAACTGTTGCTGCCCTCCGTTCATCTCCTGCTGGCGCTTCAGGAAACGCGGAGGCAGATTGTGCTGGTATTGTCTTTTGAAGGCTTGCGTATCCTTTTCGCTACTGCCTCCTCCTCCACCGCTTCTCTGATCTTTTCGGGTGTAAGTTGCTCTCCCTTCGATTTGCGTCAACTGGCGGAAATCGTTCTTCACAGGTTGTTGTGGCTGTTGTTGTTGCTGCTGCTGCTGTTGTTCCTGCTCGGATTCCTTAGGTCTTTCCCACTCCGGTAGGAGAATTGGAGCAGTCGCCGCGGGAGCATTCGCCTGATCGTCCTTAACTGGAGACGGTTTGCCCTGCTGAATCTTTTCGTCCATATCCTTGTACTTGTTCTGCTTCGCCTGGTAGAACTTCTTTTCTTCCTCCTCCTTACGTAACCTTGCACGTTCCCTAGCACTGGCAACCTCCTGCTGCTGCCTACGACGCTTCGCATTCATTTCGTCTTCCTCCGAATGCATGGAAGATTGCTGCCTGCTCCACGGTTTATGTTCGGACTGATGGTGGTGATAATCTTGATGGTGGTGGTGCTGGTGGTATTCTTGTGGTGCGTGCTGGAGCTGCTGCTGTTGGTGGTGGTGGAAATCAGATTTTTGTATATCCATCTTCGGCATTGTGCCTCCTCCTCGCGACTTGCTGTCCGCTTCGTCGTCGCTGAAGGCCAACTTCTGGTTGTAATCAATGTCGTCGTGCATTGCCCAACCCATGTCGCTGGTGAGATTATCCATACCGCTGAGTTCTTCCTCCTTAATAATCGGCCTGTGCAGAGACGATTCGGTCTCGTGATGCTGATTGTTGTTGTTCCTCTGCTGCTGCTGAGGCTGTCTTCTAATTGTCGATTGGTTTGTGGAATTGCTGTTGACCGTTGCATTGGAGGTATTGGACTGTTGTTGCTGTGCAGACACCGCTGAAGATGAAGGTGGACCTGCAGCGTTGTTTTGGTAGGGAGGCTGTTGCTGCTGACCCGGTGCAGCTGGACCGACGTTTCCTCCGCCTTTGTACATGAACGTCGGCACGAATCCTCTGTACTGGGGAAGCGGCGGGCCGCCCTGGCCCATGTGCGATGGTGGGGCACCGTGTGGGGCCGATCCGTTGCGCTGGGGGCCTGAGGCGACGGCGCCACCCGGTGCTACTGCTATTCCGTCCGTCCTTGCAGCCCCGGCGGCGGCACCTCCTCCGAGCTGCCACGAACCCTCTGTCTGGGGCCTCAAACTTGGACCGGGCCCGTACTGGGTGTCCACTGTGCCAGAACGTGGTGCACCTCCATCTCCAGCTGACAGGCTGGGGAATTCGTGCTCGAACATCAGACTTTGATACGAGGGCGGATGGGCCGACGGCTCTCCGCCACTCATCACCGAACTCCATGACTTGTCCCCTGTGGCAGGATTCGCACCGTGCTGTTGCTGCTGAATCTGTTGCTGGTGATGTTGTGGCTGTTGCTTTGCACCTCCAGCAACAGCCGATGCAGGCATAGACTGTTGTTGTTGCTGCTGGATCTGTTGCTGAGCGCCCTGCTGTTGTTGCTGTTGCAGTGCCGGATTCGTTGAAACCGGCAGAGCGATATTTGCTTGATGGGCACTCGTTGTGTTCGTCGCATTCGCAGCACCAGCACTGCTCACATTCTAGAAACAATCATCAATTAGATAGAACATCAATAATAAGCGAATATGAATGGCAAATTTTTTGAACCATAATTGGATATGACAAGGATCTTCATGAATGCTCAACATAGCAAGAATCAATTAATATTTAAACAACAATTAGATATTTTGGATAACATTTAAAAGGTGACCGGATGACCTGAACAGAGCAAAAATACAAATATGTAACTGCTATAGTTTCTTCATACTTAGAAAATGAAATATGACGTTTCTCATGTGACATGTGAAAAAGTAACATTTATGAAAAAGCTTGTATTTTCTTTATTAGTTGCTCCAAGAAGAAAATGAAACTTTCTTATTGATCGTGAAAACTCAGTCATTAATATGAACATAAATGCTAGCATGTAGCAGTTCCAGTTATTTTGGAATAATAAAATAAACTTTGGCATTTGACAGGTGACTAATGATATTTTAGAAAAATGCTTATATTTCAATTAGCAGATGTTCCCAGAAGGAAATTAAACTAGGTTATTAATCTTAAAATTACAGAAATTAAAATGAGCAAAAATGTAACTATATAGCTGCTTTAGTTTCTTTGCAATCGGAAAATGAAAATTAATGTTTCTCTGGAAAATTGACCACAATGCATTTTCCTTTCACTGTTTTGTTGAGATGCGTTCTATTTTATCATGAAACATTAAGAAATACACCTATATGCAGCAGTTTCAAAAGAAAACTCATTAAAATATAATAATAAACAAAGAAATCAGAGCTGCCTATTTATGTTTTCCCATAAACAAATCTATTCACACATGAGAACTCGTTTTCTATTTCCATTGAATCATTTCCGGTTCTATTTCTATTTACGTTTATCAACCTCAAGTGGATTTAGAGCCATAAGAGTACATTAAACATAGGCCACTGCACTCGCATTGTTGTATTTCGGTAAAACAACACGTTCTACAAAAACAATGTTTTCTTTTACAACAGACTAAATGCAAACATATTTAATTAACGAAGTAATGAAACCATGACGCAATGTTCATAACATTCAACATTTTAGAATGGCAACAAATTTGAGAATTCAAATCAGATAATATATTGACTAATAACAGAAGGACTATGGTAAAACAGAATGTGCTTACTTAATATGCATTTCTATTATGACCATTAACCATAAGTTTTTCCATAAAACATGTTTTTGGTTTGTTATTTTATCGATTATGTTGTTGTGGCTTAATATTATCACAATGAGTCACAAAGCAGTAACAGTAACTAGTTGATGTTCATAATACTTTTGTGCACAGTATTGTAGACAAAATGAATGAAAATGGGTACTCACTGTTGTTGTTGTCGTCGAGGTCGAAGAGGAAACACTCTCTTGTTTGCCCCATCCTGAACCGTTCGAGGGAACCAATGAAACAGCCGCGTCGGACCCGCTGTGCTCGGACTTCAGAGATGGGAGATTCGCAGGGGGACGCCTAGCACTAGGTACCTTGCCCAGTAATTGCATGCCATGTTTATGCGATAATATACTCTTCTGTTGCTGCTTCTCTGTAGATTCACCCTGCGAAGCGAAGCAACAAAATCAGTTAAACGATGCGTTGCGAGAGGATGGAAGCGAATCACTGAAAGTTGTTGTGCGACTTACCAACGTAACCTTATACAGACTATTAATATCCAAAGACTGGTACTTGGATTTCCCTTTTTCGCCCTTCGAGGCCAACCCTGGCAAAGTAGACATGCTGTCCACACGCAACCATTTAGATCTTCGGGAGACCCAGCGAACGAACCCTTTTGCTGGATTAATTGAAAAAACAGAGAGGGAGAACAATGAGATTAGTTATAAATCGCAGGTGGCGCGGATAAAACAATGGAATGTAAGGATAAAAACACAACAACCAATTGATTGATTTTTTTTTTGTTCCTGTTTGACAGTTCAAAACATTATTGTCCTGGGGGATTTTCGTGTTTAATTTTGTGTGTGTGCGTTTTTTTCTTGGTGTGTTTCATCGTTGCGGTTCTTTCAGGACGTCAAGAGAGCAATAATGATTGAAGGAAATGGTTTTCAGAGCGGAGAGAATAACGGCATTCGTGATTTGTACGTGCGGACGCTTGGTACAATCAAGCAAACACTTCTTTTTTGTATGTATATGGATAGATGCAAGGCTTACTTTGGTCCGTTCAAATGGGTTCTCAACGAACTTTCGATAGGTACTGTCGTTAAACAAAAAGGGTAGACTCGTATCTCGTCTCTATTCCTTGCTTCTTCACTTCACTTCTTCTCGTCGCCACACTCGGAGTCTTGTTGGTTGGTTGGCCTGAAAAAGATGGCACACAACGTTGTAGCAGGATGCAAACGCACAGTAGTAGTATTTTATCTTATTATGAGTGCGTGTGTGTGTGTATGTATTTGCCGTTGCAACAACTATTGCTTTTGTTGGCGTGTCTTCAACGGAGACAAAAAAAAACTAACTAGTACACACTGTACTCACTCACTCTCTCCGTCGCACTTGAACTGCACTTGGTTGTGAGGGACAGAGCGAGATGGAGACGATGGTTGTGGTGGTGGTGGATGCACACACACACACACAGGGGGACGCGCACCGCTTCTTTCCTATCCGATCTATCCTCTCTTCCTTCCTGCCCGTCTGCCTTCCCTAGTGATCGTCCTCTTCCACTTCTTCTTTTTCCTCGAGAGCACCGCTTCTGGCCTCAGAGAAAATAAACAAAACAAAACAAAAAAAAACGGACCGACGCACCAGATTCGCAACGATTCGCACTGTCGCTCTTTCGATGATGCACTTTCTTTCTGGACGCTCTTCTCTGCCTTCCACAAGCTCGTGTGCAAAAAAAAATCGCGCACTTCTCTCCTCTTTTCCCGTTCGCTCTCAAAACTTTTCTGTTACCAAAATGGCGTTCGGGCGCCGCGGAATGTACAGAGACGGCGGAGCGTGTCGATCAATAGCGTGACGTCGGCCACTTTACCGGCATCTGTCAAATACGATCGGCGAGCCCCATCTACCGCTCACGGCAACAACTGTTGCGCAACGTTCGTTCAAATTTGACATTGATCATTCATTTTCTCTCGGTTATAATAAAGATACGTAGGAAAATGAGCAACCGAATTAAAGCCAAAAGCATAGGCTTTCCAACGCGCTATAAATTATTTTCGTAGCTATAGCAGTTCTCCTAAAATTAAAGTTTAAACCACGAAAATGTAGTGTCTTACAAACTATTGAATTTCTCGGTTCCTGTAAACCACACAAATATCTATTAGTACTCTAATTAAAGCTGAATAAACAAGCTTTCCAATGAGCCTATTGGGACATTTGTAACTATTACGGTTTTCCTGTAATTTACAGTCAAAGTTTCAATTTGCAGTATGCGCTCAACAATTTAACTTTATTAATTCATATAATATTCTATTTTCTTCTATTCACATTTTACTGGCATCCGTACATCTTGTTCAATTTGGCAATATCGATTGGGCTGAGTCCCACCCTTTGTCCGATTTCCGCGGTTGGGTCCTGCAAAATTATTAGTCAGAAAACGCATTGAAATGCAAAAGAGTTTGATGATACCTTCGGGACGATGGTCTTCTCTCCGTTGTCGGAAAACGCGTACTCTCCGTAATGCATCACGCTTCCGTAATCGTACTTCTCTCCGAAATTGGTGATCTCGTCAGCGTCGTACTTGTCGAAGTTGCTCTCCTTGCCCTTCTGGATGTTCTTCCAGACGATCTCTACGAAATCGTCCCTCTCCGTGGAACTCTGCTGATGGTAGAATCCCATCGCGTGCAAGAATTCGTGCTGGATCGTGGCGGAGCGGAAGCATCCCTGTCCTACAGGGTAGTCCTGGAAGTTGACAATCTGCCTTCCGCTTTGGCGTCCGACGTACGACCAGCATCCAGTGGGCTCGTTCTGCGTTTGGTTAATTCATTTGTTTGTTTGCTGTTTAAACGTAACCCGTTTCCTAGGCTTACCGTGATGTAGATGTAATTGCCATCTTCGGGTCCCTTCGGCCTCGCCTTGACGCAGCTCACTTGCTCGAAGATCTTGAGGGATTCGCTGATGTGTTCCCTGTGCTCTTCGCCTGAGAATCCGAAAAGTTGATCGAATTTCCAATGAAGCTGAAGGATGATCACTTACTCAGAGATGGATCGAATTCGTAAGGGACTTCGTTGTCTGGCCACCTGTACACTTCGTGGATCAAGCCGTTCCTCTGCTTCTGATTCAACACGATATCACCTTGATATTGTCCGCTCATCTCCCAGACATTCTGCTTATCACCCTCCTTCCAATTGTTCAATCTTTCAACTGCGAAAACAAATATTCATTTTATTCGGAAACCATAAATGACACAATTATAAGTTAGCACTCTAATTAATACTGATAAATCACGCTTTCTAACGCACTATTCGTCATATTTGTAACTATTGCGGTTTTTCTGTAATTGACTGTCAAATTTGAAAATCCAGTGTCTTTACAAATCTTTCATTTTCTCGGTTATCATAAACGCTACAAAAATAAATGAGCAACCAAATTAAAGCTGAATGATCAGGCTTTGGAACGAACTATCTATATTTTATGTAGCTGTAACAAATGATCTGTAATTGAACGATTTTTAATTCGTGAAAAGAGAAATGCTCAACAATTTGACAATTCTTACTCACTTTGTTCAGGTGATAGATCCCTGATGAGAGCGGCCTGAACGGCCGAAGCCAAAACGGCGACAACAACAACAATCTTTGAGAACATTTCGGGAACTCAACATTGCCCCCACCGTTTCGTTCGCTTTTATAGTTTGTTGTCGAATCTAATCTTCGGATTAGATTGAAATCTGAAGAGAGAGATGTTAGAAACTCGCCCACTTGATCCACTGCCCCAATACTAATCAGATAAGCGATTTTCAAATGCAAACAACACAAACATTGTAATCGGGCAGAAAATAGAATTGGCCATTCTCGTCCAATCACTGATTTCCTCTCGATAAATGGAATTCCACGATTTCAATGAAATTATATTATAATGCATTGTGTATGAATGAAACGAAAATAGAATGATGATAATAACAATAACAGGAATTGGCACACAATATTTGTTTTAGAACAATGGGTGTAGATTGCGTTTCAAGTGCACTCGATGATTCGCTTAATGAAAAGTTGGGAAATTTGATTTCAAACGTTTGCAACCCTTTTCAGATAGAAACCAGATTTATTAATTAATCTAATACGAATTTGTTCAAAATTCTAAATCAGAATATAATAAAAAAAGTAAAAAAATAGTTTGTTTTTCTAATTAATTATTTTGAATGTTTGATATTATTTCTTTCAAATTTCAGGGTATTTCTCGTACCACCTTAGATATTTAAACCCCAAATTTAATGAATTAATAATCTCATTGGAATTTTATTCAAATTTCGATCGAATATTAAAAAAAATCAGTAATATTAATTAATATAAATAAATGAAATTATAACATTATTTACTCTATATTTGTTAATAACGTTTGCACATTTGTAATTGTTAAAAGTTAGTGTATTTTTTTACATTTTAAATGTTTGCACCCCTTTTGTGTACTTAACAACCCCAAATTTATTGATTTGTTAAACTAATGCCAATTTAAACAACGAAATATACAAAATCCAATAGTAAAAACGATTTAAAGTAAAAATAGTTTAATGCTTGAAGTAGTTATTGGTTAATTGAAGTCTAAAGTCTTAATTGAATAATAGCTTTTTTAACATTACAATAGAAATTAACGTTTCCTCTTTCGCTTTTTTCTTTAATTTCGTGTAATTACGTGTGATTGATTTGCAATTAAGGTTGATTAATCGAAATTTATTTGAATTTGAAATGTAATTAACGATCTAGTAATAATTAGAGTCGCTCTGTTGGTCGGCCTGTGGGGCCGTCGAGTGTCGAATAAGCGGGTCGGAAAAAAAAATGGCCACGGCGAGTGCAGAGTGTTGTTGAATCCGACGAAAGAGAAAAACCACGTATAAGAGTTCTTCGGCGTCGTCGGGGGTCGTGGAAAATGCTCTAATTTGAGCCAGTTCGTACGAAATTGTAATAATTATAAACGTCCGCCGAGACGCATGCAAAGTGTGAGTAGAAACGATTACAGTTTAAAGGGAGATAGCAAAAAAAAAGAGAGAGATACACGAAACAAAAAAATTAGTAACGAAACAACAAAACAAACGAGGGAGAGAGAAAAAAAGCAACAAAGAAGTAAGATTTATGTAAAGAGAAATGGAGATGAATTGCGGAGAGATGTCGTCTTCGTCGTGGTTCGTCCGTTAGGTGATTTGCGAATTGTCTGTGGTTATTGGGAAACATCGGATCCGCGTCGGTCTCCGTTTTCGTCGTGGTCGTCGTCGCCGTCGCCGCCGTTGTTGTTTTCGTCGTCATCTGATACTTCCCCTCTAACGTCGTGCGCGTCCTGTGGGAAGACGAGATGCGAACCGTAATGGACGTACGTTCGGTCGGATGGATCAACGCCCTCGCGCGTCCATGCAAATCATCCGATTTCTTCTACCCTGAGATGATGATGATGATGCCGTCGTTTCGATCGGAAAGCGTCGCGACGCGCCGCGATTTGTGTTTTGCATTGTTTGTGTTTCCTCCGAACATTTACAAAGTCTTCTCAAAATTCAATCATCCCCCCTTTAGACTTAAGAGAGAGAGAGAGAGTGATCCGAATATTCGATCAATGTTTGTATCATCCCTAATGACAGATTATGGCAGGTTATATTTACATTTCTGTCATCTTGACAGTAATCTATATATTTATTTAATTGCATATAGATAAATGCACATGTCAACGATAACATTTTGTTATTGTTGTTGTCAAACTTAAGAACAAAAATGTTTCAACGATAACATTTTGTTATTGCTGCTCTCAAAATTAAGAACAGAAATATGTTCAACAATAACATTTTGTTATTGTTGTTGTCAATTGATTTTCTTGTAACGGATGAGTGGGATCTGTCTGGTTGGTTCCGAGTGAATGGGTCTGTGTCATTCTTTTCCAATTTACTATTTTGATCTTGCTCAGAATATTTGTTGTTGTTCTTTAATGCTGCGGAAGTGTAAACTTTTATTGTGGTACGTTGATAAAGTTGCGTGTCGTGCTTCTAGTAAGCGAACAGCCAACAGGACGAGGATAGCACCGTAACACCACAACAACGCAGGAGAAAATCGAGAGCCATACAGAGAAGGTGAATATTAATTTGTTTTGTTATCTAATATTTTGTGGAGTGTTGTATTATTTACTAGTTTTATTGGATTAAGAGAAAAATATAAAGAATGTTTGCAACCAAACATACATGAAATTATTGATTAGATGTATAGGGGGTGCACATTTTATAGAATTTGTAATTAAATTGAGAAATCATTAGTTTAAATATATTTTGTGAAAATGTAGAATTTTATAGAGAATGAAGTTGTGTGAATTTTACAAAAGTTGTGTCTAAATATTGTAGATTTGTTCTTCAATGTTTTTGTTTGTGTGTGTGTGTTAGGATGTCTTCCAGGAGACGGAGCCGCAGCAGGGATAGGTCCAAGACATCGTCTAGCAACTCTAAGCTGAGGATGGATAGTAAACCGCAGTCGATGAGGATCACAGGTTGTTAGGTCAGTGCGGTAACGATCCGATTGTAAATTGGTGGTTGTTGTTGACAGATCCGAGCTTGCCAGCTGGAAGGAGACGAGAGATCGACAATGTCATGAAGAAGGCGAGGGCTTCCCCAAATTCTAACTCTTATTGGGACAAGAAGCTGCTCGAGGTTGAAGCTAAAGATCCGAATCGGTAATTATTGTATATATATATAGTTTGGTTTCAAGAAGCGTGACGTGAATCGTACTTCAACTTGCATTTGGAAGATGTTCGCATCAATTATGATTTATTATATTATGTTATAATATTTGGCTAAAACAATGTTGTAAGTGAATATCTTGAAATTGTAATTTGAAGTATAATTTGACCAGTTTTAACATGATGTTCAAAAGATTGACGAGTAGTGTTTGGTGTGATGTCATCGTGCGAGTGATGAGTTGTGTGTGTGCTTCTAGTTGGCGTCATAGTGGTTATAAGTCGATGTACTTGGACGGGTCGTCGTCGCCGTCGTCGGGACGCCGCAGCCGATCGCGTTCTCCGACCGGACGCCGTTC
>JAFMTC010000469.1:48484-62436 GCA_018845635.1 Nicrophorus orbicollis
TGCACCCGTTGCTCCGCCTCCTCCCGTCGAAATCCTGCAGATGCTGCCGGTCGGCCCCCAGGAACTGGTCGGCTTTGTACGCCTGCAGCTCGTCGATGTTCACGTGGTGCATCTCGGCGATGATGTTCGGTATCTTGTACGAAGTATCCCAATTCCCATTCAACAGGACCACCTACAAAACAAAGAATACCATCAGCCGCGATTTTGATTTGTTTGAAGACGACCTCCGTTGATCCACCACCAGCAGCAGCACCATTGACAGAGGGCTGATCGTTGTCCTTCCTCTTGATCGCAATCTGCGGTAAAACTCCGCCGCTCTTGATCGAAGCGTGCTGCTGTCTTCCTCCTGCGGCGTTCGTGATGACCCTCCGGAACCGAAACTCCGGATTGTACTGGTAATTGTTCGAACCATTGTTGTTATTTACTAGACGACTCCTGTTGCTGTTTACGCCCGCATTATTACTACTGCTCTCCATCTCCAAAACAAATCTGACTCTTGACAAGACCCCGAGAAACTCGACCGACTCGCGCCCGTCCAATGACAATCGGCCGTCTCTCCGTTTGCCTTTTGTTTCGTTCACTTACCTCCAGGCCTCCTGCGATACCCAATCCCAATTGGATTTGTCCTTACATTATCATGAAGAATATGCGAATTTGATGGAAATACTCACGCTAGTTGTCCTCGTGGATGTTGTCTGCAGACTGCGAACGATGGTAGAATGCGCGAAGCTCACTCCATGGGAACCAATGGGTGAATGAGATATGCGGTGAGCGCGCCACCGTCCCCCCAAAACCTACACCCCCTTGGATTATCTTTCTACCACAACGTATTACAAGAACAAGATTATAGAAGATGCTTATAATATTGTTACAGATCACGGATTTTGTTTATTAACAATGATTAAGTTTGGAATTGATTCATCATTTCTTTATGTTAATCGAATTTAACCATTTCTCTTCACGTAAATTACAATTGTTTACAATTGTTAAATCATTCATTTTTTTGTAGATATATTTAATTATCAATTTATTCGATTCATTTCCAAAGTATTTACAATATATATATAACAGCCTTCTACTTTTATTGTACTAAACTAAATCTAATTGGAATAAGTTACGAAACTTTTTGAATTCTTAAGATTGTAGGCAACCATTTGTACATTTTGACCGTTTATTTATATAAATTAATTCTCATAAGTATATTAACAGTATTTACAAAATTAGATCAAATTCTATTTCTTTTCGCAGATATTTGCAATATTTAAATGAGTTCGCTATTGTTGTTAAATTAATTCTAATTGGAGCAATTTTTCAAACTTTTTTCTGAATTTGATTGCAACAGTAGGCAACCAAATGTACACGTTAACATGACTTTGAATTGTAGCTATTTTTTATATAAAAGTTGTTAATTATTTGTTGTTATTTTTTTTCGTTAATTATTGTTATTAACTATTGATTTTATTTGCTGATTCCATCAAAAAAATGTGCAAATCGTGTAGGCAACCCTGATGAATCCCATAGGAACTGTCAACAGAAGATGACAGCTGTTATGTGCTGTTGTTCTGTGCTTGTGATAATCGTCGCTCCAGTATCAAAATATTATTGTGGCTGAAGGGACTCGTTTCCTTTGGATCGTCCGTAGAACCTCATCAATCCCGCATAGGACGAGGCGCGGCGCAGTTTGCAGCAACTGAATCTTGGGATCGGAGAACTTGTGAGTGAAGACTTGCGATAATCAATATGCGTTGTACGTGCGTGAACCCAATTATCATGATACGCTTTTGTTTTTTTCTCTCTCTCTCTCCCTCTTTGTTTTTCATGGACTCTCGATCGCCAGGATGTTCAAAGGACAATGGACATGGACAGTACAAATGGAGACAGTAATGGGGGCATCGAACAGGCGCTGCTGCAGCAGTTCAGCTGCATGGGCACGACAGACAGGGATGAGCTGATTTCCACTTTGCAGAAGGTGCTTGGGGCTGACCTGAACTACAGCACAGCTGCATTCTACTTGGACATGAACAACTGGTACAGGCAATTGCAGATCGCATTTCGTGTTTAATTGATGTGTCACTTCCAATAGGAATCTGCAGGCCGCGATCGGCTCTTACCTCGACGTGGTCAATTCCACCAAGCTCCCATCGATGGCTCTCCGCGCGGATCCGGATGCAAGCCTAAACGATAGCATGGACACGAACACGCCGTTCTACAAGAACTGGTGTGTGTTCAATAACGGGCAGGAGCGCTGGCCGGAGGGTTGCTTTGTGCAGTGGTCCTCCGGGGAGACCTTCGGTGGCGAGAAAACCATGCTGAAAAGCCTGATCCCAGGGGAAATGATGATGATATCTGTTAAGATGGTGAGCCCCGCGCGCGCTGGCGCCTACCAGAGCAAGTGGAGACTGTGCTCACCCTCCGGGGCTTTCTTTGGGGATCCCCTCTGGATGATACTCAACGTTGTGGAGGAGAAGACCACCATGCAGCTGACCGACCAGCTGTCCCACTTGAACGATCTCGGCGCCCCGTTGACCAATAACGTGCCTGCGAATCCATTCAGATCCAATGAACAAGTAAGATTACGTCACGTATAACCTGATGATTATTACATTATTATTTTTTTCTCTCTTCTTTATTTTTTCCCTCTCGAAAAAACGAGAAAGAGAAAGAAACCGTTGTTGGATATTCCTTTTGATTTTATTGTTTTTAGATTGGTAGCTCGGATCAAGATTCTCATATGTGTTAAATATTGTTTAAATTGTGAAAAAAAGTATATTTGTAATTAGCTATTTCCGAAGTGTGGGGAAAAAATTCAAGTGAGTGCCAATGATTTTTTGCAAACGTTTTGGGATTTACTTTTAATTACTTATTACTAATAACATGTTTTTTTATTTTATTCTTATTTTTTTTTCTTGTGACAAATTTAATTATTATTATTATTATATCTATATATATATATATATACTATTTTTATTGTAATTAATGTGAAATGGGAAATTGTTACTTTTTCTTAGGGGTTTCTTTATTATAAGTAGTTGCATTTACAAGCCGAAGCTTTTCATCTTCATTTACGATTGATACACACACACTCATACAACAACAAAATAAACAAACACCAATGATTTTACTTGTAAATATAATATATAGATTTATATGAATAACACCAGATTATAGAGAGTATAATACAATTTTATATAAATATATTTAAAAAGAGAAACACACCTACTACATACATTATGATTACGTATCTTCCGAACTGATTGAACTTGCCAAGTTCGATTGCATGTGACAATGACATGTACTTGACAACTTGTGAAAAGTATTTGCAGTCGCCTTTTGTACACAATATACGGGATGCGATGTTTTGACGTTATGAAAATTATCGTTGTGTTGTTTCTGTGCGCGACGGCGGTGGGCGGTAACGAGTTCTGCAGCATCTGCTGCATGAACATCGAGGCGGAGACCGTGGGTAAAGTGTGCGGTTCGCACACGATGTGCCGGTATCAGGTAAGAGATTCGAGCCCGTTGATTGGCTGCCCTCATCAGTTGTTTAGAGGGAGGAGCTGGGGCCTTCGTGCAAGGGCTTCGTCCTCGTGAAGTTCACTCCCACCGAGAGGCGGGGCTTGGTGGACATGCACAACTCGCTGAGGAACAGGGTTGCGGTGGGCGGAGTCGACCGGCAGCCGGGAGCATCGAATATGCGGGCGATGGTTTGGAGCGAGGAGCTGGCTGCGATCGCCGAAAGGTGGGCGTCGCAGTGCGTCTACGGCTACGACATTTGCAGGGATTTAGGTGAATCTTATTGGACGGTGTAAAATGGGCGTGTTTTGAAATTGGACGAAGTTTAGAGAAATTTCCGGTGGGACAGAACGTGGCCAAGGGCAGGTACTCGACGAGCAACGAGACGGAATTGGTGAACCACTGGTTCCTCGAGCACCGGAATTTCGACGCTTCGCTCGTCGCTAAATACAAAATGTAAGAGGAACAAACACTCGAAGATATCGGTTTAAATGATGTTTATGTTTCAGTACGAAGAGGAAAAGGAATCGTCACTACACGCAGCTCGTTTGGGCCGACAGCTATTTGCTGGGTATAAAATAACTGCAGTTTTCTTCTCGCTTCGAGAGAATACTTGAAGATTGAATTGCAGGATGCGCACGGGCGATTTTCCAGCAGTCCAACGGTTCTTCGGTGGCGTACAAAGAGCATTTGGTCTGCAATTACGGACCGACTGGCAACATTCCCAATCAGCCTGTGTACAGGATCGGGAAGGCCTGCAGCGAGTGCCAGCAGGGCACCACCTGCAGCACCGAATACTCCGCTCTGTGCGCAGCGGAACTGAACGATGATCTTTACGATTATCTTGCGAGTGACAGGACACAAATAACAACGGCATCGAACGCGCTTTTCGCCTTCATTTTGAATCTACTTGTCTTTTTATTTTAGATCGGTTTGTTAAACTTTATAATTTTATGTGTAATAGTAAAGAGAGTAATCAGGAGATTAATGATGGAAGAGCCTGAGCGTGGTGTGTGCCAGGACGATGTTGTGTTCGTTGCAGGCTGCGATCACTCCGGCATCGTTGTTGGATCCTTGTGGGCTTCCGATGTACGAAACTCCGCTCTGCAGAAGATACGAAATTAGAGTTTTTGCTTGTTTTGTGGTTATTTTTTCAACGCACCAATCGGGCCCTGTCGATGTTGTCTCTGAATGGGAAGAAGGCGTCCGAAGCGAGAGAGACTCCGCCCAGTTTACCGATCCATTCGCGTTTCTCCTCTTCGGTGAGTTCCGTCGGGACTTCGTCGTACATCGACATCCACGTGCTCCTGTCCATGTCTTTACCTATTTGAAAATCGTATTTTGTATTAATCGCCATGGAAATATGGAGTGTAAACAATAATTGTTGCTAGAGATTTGGTTGTTGTTGTTGCTATAGTAATTTAGTATTACCTAGAGAACCGTTCACGTAGTTGTCGATGGCATTGGAGATTTCTGCACGTTTAACGCCCTTCTTGAACTTCATACCGACGACGTTCGGATGCTGCCTGAGCCACCAGTTATCGGCCTTGTCCCCTGCGAGTCTTGTGCAGTGGATCCTCGACTGCTGACCCGCCCCGATGCCTACGACCTGCCCATTCTTCGCGTAGCACACGGAATTGCTTTGGGTGTACTTGAGGGCGATCGTCGCCACGATCAAGTCACGCACGGCCGCTTCCGGTAAGTCCTTCCTTGCGCTCACCACGTTCTTGAAGAGATTACCGTCGATGAGGGCGTCGTTGCGCTTCTGCTCGAGCGTCAACCCGAAGAGGACCTTCCTCTCGGTGGTTTCCGGCTCGTAATCGGGATCCATCTGGAGGACGCAGTAAGCTCCGCCCTTCTTCTTCTTGAGCAATTCCAGTGCTTCGGGCGTGTAGCCTGGGGCTATTATGCCGTCGGAGACTTCGCGGGAAATCAGTTTCGCTGTGGGTTCATCGCAGACGTCGGAGAGGGCGACGAAATCGCCGAAGGAGCTCATGCGGTCGGCGCCGCGCGCCCTCGCGTAAGCCACCGCCAGAGGACTCAGCGTGTCCTTGACATCGGTAACCATGCAGACGCTCGCCTAAATTGTGGTGATATTAATATTTGAAATGTTTCAATGATTTTGATTTGAACCTCGTCGCCGGTGAAGGGAACCCCGATGGCTGCACCCGCAGGGGACACGTGCTTGAAGCTGGTGGCTGCTGGTAGCCCGAGCGCCTTCTTCAGCTCCTTGACGAGTTGCCAGCCGTTCAGGGCGTCGCAGAGGTTGATGTAACCCGGAGATCCGTTGACGACCTTCAGAGGAAGCTGCGGAAGGTTCGTGCAGAGCTGCGCCGGTTTCTGGTGCGGATTCATGCCGTACCGGAGCGAGAGCTGAGCCTGTCCATTCCCGGCGAACTGTTTCCGGAAGTAATCGGAGATTGCCGAATCGTACTCGGTGGTGTGGATGAAGGCTTTCAGGGCGAGCTGCTGCCTCGTCTCCGGGGTCGTATCCTGGTTGACCTTGATCTCTTCCAGGATTTTGCAGTAATCTTTGGGATCGCAAACTATCGTGACACGATTGTGGTTCTTGGCTGCTGCTCTCAAGAGGGTCACTCCTCCGATATCGATGTTTTCAACTGCATCGGCGATTGTTACATCGGGTTTCGAGATCGTCTGCACGAACGGATACAGATTGCACACGACCACCTGGATCATGCTGATGTTCTGCTCCTGGAGATCCGCCAGATCGCTGGGAATGTTCCTCGAGAGGATTCCGCCATGCACGGCCGGATGCAGCGTCTTCACGCGTCCCCCGAGGATTTCCGGAGCTCCGCTGATGTCGCTCACATCTTTGACGGGGAGGCCGGTGTCCCTGAGGGCTTTCGCTGTTCCGCCGCTCGCCACGAGCGTGAATCCAATCTCGTGCAGACCTTTGCCGAGCTGCAGAAGCCCGGTCTTGTCGGACACGCTGAGTAAAGCTAAAACATTGACGAAACTTTAACATTCGCTGGTTACTGTGTAGAGTCCTGATTTATATTACCAATGCGCTGCGCCATTTCCTTCACGAGCGATCGAAGAGCACTGGAAACAGGAAAGAATATTGACTTAAACTGATAACGCTCGAGTTTCCTAACGTCGTAAACTAACTGATACGCATATCTCCTTGGCCTCTAAACTCTTTCAATTTATTGCAAGATAAACAATTACTGCGACAACGCAGCGCAATTCTTACAAATGACCGACCCCCCTTGAGTCTAATGTACGATAATTGCAACATTCGACCTCAATAAGCATCATCTTTATTATTTACTTAGTCTGAAATTTCGTTGAATACACAATGTAATAACAATCGTTTTCAACTATTTATATATATATAGTGGTGGTCTAAGAACATGTGATAACAGAACAGTTTGTAATAGTTTATCATTATGATTATTGATCTTAGATCTTTCCATGAAACATGTTTTTTTCATCTTCAATTTATTCTTGTACTGTTTTCTCCATGTTCTGTTTAGTCCTTGATTTGTTAATTGCTGTTCTGGCCTGATTTGTTCTGTTTGGTGATAGCATGACTAAGATCAAGTAAGAACAGTGACAAAGGAGAACATGTAATTTACAGTTGTCGGTTGATGGTTGATGATTTTCATTATGAATCATCATAAATGTTTTCGTAAAACCAGTTACTTCAGTCAATATGACATAAGTTCTAATTCGAATTTGCCGCGTTCTCATTTGACGTCTGTCGCGATTATTTTGGTAACAATAATCTGACAGATGTCAAAAACGCCTAGCTACCGAAACAACAAACTCATTTGAGGGCCGGAGAACTCTTCAGTTTTTCGGCGAATATGAACAGATTATTTGGTAAAGGTAAGCCGAAAGAGCCGGGCCCTAGCATCAACGATTGCATCACTAATGTGAGTTTAGAAAAAAAGGCTTAATAAGTAAATGAATTTGCTAATTGGTTGTAATTGCAGGTAGATGCTAGAGCCGATGCGATCGAGAAGAAAGTAACGAGCTTGGAGAATGAGCTGCGTAAATACAAGGAGCAGATGTCGAAGATGCGCGAGGGACCCGGAAAGAATGCGGTCAAAGCCAAAGCGATGAGAGTGTTGAAGCAGAAGAAGATGTACGAGCAGCAATTGGATAATTTGAGGGGGCAGTCTTTCAACATGGAGCAGGCCAACTATGCCCAGCAGATGCTCAAGGATACGCACACCACGGTTATAGCGATGAAGGATGGCATGAAGCAGATGAAAAAGGAGTTCAAGAAGATCAACATCGAGGAGATCGATGATGTGCAGGATGAGATGGCTGATATGCTGGAGCAGGCAGACGAGGTGCAAGAAGCTCTGGGAAGGAATTTCAACATGCAAGAGGTCGACGATGATGAGCTCGCCGCAGAGTTGGATGCTCTCGGGGACGAACTGGTCTTGGACGATGATTCCAGTTACTTGGATGATGTGCTGAAGGCACCGGAAGCGCCCAAAACCAAACCAGAGGCGGAGACGAACAAGAACAAGGATGGAATCGCCGTCGACGAATTCGGTTTACCGCAGATTCCCAATTGATGAGTCAATGAGAATCAGAGGAATCTATTTTAAATAATTTATATTAAAGATTGATTTTTTATTTTGTTATTATTTTTGAAAAAATTCATTGCACAGCAAAAGAAAGCTTTATCTAGAGATTAATATATATATAAGGAGACATGAGTGATGATGATCTATTGAAGTTGTTGTTAATAAATATGCCTCAAACTTACGAACAAAATGGTGAAAAGCACGCTTTGGAAACTGGTTTTGACTATTGAACAATTATGGTTGCAGCAGGTTTAGAAAGAAGTACCTGGAAGTACCATCTTAAGGAAAAGGCTTAAAGATTGTTTAACGAGTCTGCTATTTAATTGGAGATCGGCTAATTGTGAGGATATTGCATGTTATGACGAAACGTAAAATTTATTTTGAAAAAATTATGGAAAATCGATAATTTGTTTTAAAAAATCATGTTTTTTTTATGAACTTCTGTTGGTGATAGTGCTGAACAAAGCAGTTTTCCCAACATTTCAAACTGAATGTTTACCAAACTCTTCTGTCAATGATTATCATCAAAAATACTTTGGCATTGTTGAGATTGAGTTCAGTTTTTTTACAAGAATAAAGATGAGTTCGCAAATAAGTACCAGGGATAAACTGCTGTATATCGTTGATGATATTGAGTTGATTGCCAAGTGAGTTTTTAGTTCACGAAATTCTTGTCATCAGACAAGTAACTTCACCCATTTTCAGGGAATTGATTGAGAATGCAATCGCCCCAAAGCACACCAAGCTCTCCGGGGCCGACTACGCTCAGCTGACGGAATTGCTCGTTGCTAAGGACAATGAACTGAAAGACACTCTGCAACTGGCCTCCGAGCAAGCTGACATCGATAAGAAAATGGATTTGCTGAAAGCCGAAGTGGACAGACAGGACCAGGACATCAATCAGTTGCAGAAGCAGCTCAAAGAAGCCGAACAGATACTCTCCACAGCGATTTATCAGGCCAACCAGAAACTGCAGTCGATAGCGAAAGCAAACAAACGGCCTGTATCTTCTGAGGAGTTAATCAAATTCGCACACAGGATCAGCGCTTCGAATGCGGTTTGCGCGCCATTAACTTGGCAGCAGGGTGATCCACGAAGACCTTACCCTACAGATATTGAGATGAGGTTGGGTTTCTTGGGGAGATTGAGTGATCCCGTCAATGGGCATCTGCTGCAGCAGCAAAACAGTATACCTGATATCCATAGACCTGGTCATCCCGGTGGTAATTCAGGATTATGTGAAAACATTAAGAGCAATTTATTTATAATGGAATTTTTATAGAAATTCCTGCATCACAGCCCAATCAGTTTGCATGGCATCCGTCCGGTGAGATACACATGGGGGTAGGGCAGGGAAGTGTTGCCATGGACACGAGAAATCATAAGCAGGAGAACGAAGATGTTGAGGTGATGTCGACGGATTCAAGCAGCAGCTCGTCCAGCGATTCTCAATAACGACTGAATTTTGCGCACTGCAGAAGCGGGAATTGTATCATCAATCAATGAATTGAGAGCATTTCACTGATTACATCTTCCGAAAGTGATACAACTCTTATTAATACATGTTATAATGTACATATATATCATAAGTATGCGGTAGGATTATTAGAGTAAGGTTAAATGTAAGTTTACCTTTTTTTTTTAATGCAAAAAAGCAACAATTACAATGCATATTATTTTATATACGGGACGTATATCATTTTTAAGGCTGAAAGATCTCGGCCGATAGCCCTTTGGACCAATTAATATGTTTAATTAAAAGTATCATTTTTGAATACTTGTACGTTATTCGATGGAATGTGGAGTGTACGTTAAGTGAACGAAGCTATGTTGGTTGCATATGCTTCAGCAGCAGAGGTTCCAAAACACATTTTAAATTAAAAAAAAACTATTAACTTAGAACCGTGATTGGTTTAAAACGTCGACAAGTTGCAAATTAAGAAACATGTTTTTATAAATATTGATAATCTGAGGTTGATAATTACAAATATTTCAATAACACTTCTAATCAATGTTTTGGGTTGCATAATCAGAAAAACGCTTGTAACATTCCAGTAAAATCCTTTCCATTTTGCAATGATTTCAATAATAAATTGTTGTTTTCATTGTTGAGTTCCGATTTTGCTAGAATTCAAATTCACAGAATTGAAAGTTTGAATTTGACTTTCATTTAAATATTGTAATCAATGAAGAAGTTTGGTTGCATATGCATTTCAAACGTTTGCAACTTTACGTAACATTTGCAATTGTTTCTACAACAAATTTTGTTTTCGTTCGATGAAATTGAGTTTAATTTTTAAAGTGTTTGCAACTAATTTGTTTTAATTCGTGCATCTAAACAATATTTTCGATTCGAGTTTTGTTATTGAATTTACTATTTCAGCAAACAGCCATATTTGCGCGGCTTTTGTTAGTTTATTTCAAAGCCTTCTTCAAACATTTCCCGTTTACTATCAACGTAGTTTTCTTCACCTTATCTGTATTTATTTTCACACTTTTTTCAGACCTCGTTTCCTTAATGCTACATTTACAAATCTAATCCCAACTTTTTTCCCTACTTTTTGCGCTAATCTCGCGTTAGTCCTTCCCGCAAAACTGATTTTTCGTTCAGTGCAATTCTTAGGGTTTTTAACAAAGAATAAGTTAATTACAAAATCTTTAGTGTTTAATACTGCAAGGAATACAAATACAAGATACATTTTTTAACTAAATAGTTACACTTTTAAATAATATCAATATGAAGTTAATTGAACTTTATTTTTCTTCAATTTTAGCGAATTTATCTATAAATGCACTTGAATTTAAATAGTTCGCATAATTTGTTTTCTATAGAAAGTAACGTTGGTTTGGATAGTCTTCCTAAAAACTACTTATTGTGTCATCTTTGATCAACAAGTTACATTTATATGCGTTTACATAACTTGAACAAGTACTTGCACAAGTTGCTTGCCAAATACGTATAATTGAAACTAAACAATTTTGCAATGATTTCAATATTTAGAAAACGATTATTATTGTTAACAAAAACTTCCCTCTGATCCTAGAGTATTTCATTGAATCGATGCTCCTCAACTCAAAACAAGTCAAGTATTTGCAAATTACTTGGCAAGTCAATCGAATGTTTATATATGAACTTCGTAAAGAAATAAAGACTTACTCGTGCAAGTATTCACATGAATTACTTGGCTATTATCGATTAATATTTAGTTGTTTTGGTGATCAAAAGTGCTTTGTAACAGTTGACTGCTTTTTATACTTGTTTCGTTATTACTACTATTGCATGTACACCTATTAGTTTTCACCTGTTTGTTTGACTGTTACAACGTTATAGTTGTTCAGTTGTTTCAATTCAAACAATTTGTAAGGGTCATAGTTGACATTTATCATATTTTCTCCAGAAAATCTTAACAAAATGAACGATTTTCGTGAACAAAATCCATCCAAACGTATTTGTTTCTTCCAAAAAATTGCTTGGAAAATAATTTATGGTAACTTCAATGTATTCGAATCGAAACGCAATGTTCTAATTGTCCACTTACATTAATTGTTGTAAAGTTTATGAAGCTACAAAGTGCAGGTGTTCGCTCCTTATAAGGAGATTGTTTACGTGTTTGAGAATCACTGCTGTAAAGAGCAGGTGTTCACTCCTTATATGGAGATTGTTTAATTGCTTTTTAAGTGCAGATATTCACTCCTTATATAGAAAGTTAATACGTTTGGATGTTCAAAAGTTTACATACTTACTGTACGATGCAAAACGATAGTTTTGGAGCAGAACGTGTGAAAGAAATGTGTGCGTGTAGTGTGACAAGTAAATCGATGTTAATGACTTCGCTTCGGAATCGTTTTCCATAATAAACAAAGCGAGTTTGCTTGCTCGGAGGCGCGCAAATCGCGCGTTGATTAAATAATCGCAATGTTTAATTAACTCATCCAAGACGCGCAGCTCCGTACAGTGTGTTAGAGTGAGTGAGACTGTGATGCCGTCTCGCTTGTTCCCATCCGATCGTTTTGTTTTCTAATGATTGCCTCTTAAACGGGCGATTATAAATTATTGCGGCGCGCGTTAATTGAACAACATGCCTGGAATCGCTAATTGAACATATTTTATTTATTATTCCTCGCTTCGATATTCAACACGGACACATTACATATCTATCCTTATACATAGAAATACATGTACACGCTTCTTTGGAAACGCTCCTCCACTTCTTGTCGCCTGTTAACAGTCCTTCTTTTTTCCAGTTTCCTTCCGCCTCTCATACTCGCTCCGTTTCGGTGGGTTGGCTGGAGCAGTGCGTAATGTTGGTCAACGGTATCGAATCCCTCGGGTATCGGAGGCGGTCGCTCTTCCGCCTCGGAGGGCAGCAGATCTGGCGGAAGACGAACGCGTAGAAGAAGAGCAGGACGCCGATGACGACCAACAGGAGTCCGCCGATCACCACGATCAACACCATGTGTACGTGCTCCATTTCCATGGGTTCACGGGCCGCCCTCGGGCATCCTGAAATAAGCAAACATACAGACATCCCTTCACACTAAATCGCATATTGTTTGTTTGCGACGTTTTCGAGCGACTTTTGCGTCGAGCGCTCCGAAATAATTGGATGAGCATAGTTGCTATGGGCAACGAAACAAGTCAAAGTTTAAGCTTAACTTGTTTCGTTGCCCATAGCAACTATGCACAAAGTTTAAGATCTCTGTTTTCTCGCAACATGTGAAGGAAACACCGAAACATTTTGTGACTTTCAAATGCAATTTTGATCTCTAAATCAGTAATAATGATATGTATAGATTGTTTGGGCTTGAACAAACTTCAATTTCTCTGCAGTTACTGCAAAGAAGGCGTTGAAATGTTTATATTTTGTTTCAGTATTAAGTTGTATACAAGTTCATTTTCCTCTTGTTCGTGCATAGAACGTTGTACGCTCACGGAGCGAATCAATTTCGATGGGATTTGCATTTCAGATTTGCGGCAGCAGCAATACCAATTTCATTACAAAGTAAAATCAGCTGAACACCACCCCGGTCTGAAGAAATCTCTTCCTCTTTTTGTTGCATATCCCATTTAAAGCTTCCACTTTCACTGATTTTCTTTTATTATTTACATTTCACACGCAACATTTCACCGTTTTTCAGTCGCTTTTTGTGTAAGTGTGTGCTGAAACGCGAGCGCGCTTGTCCGGATTTGACGATCACTTCCAACCGATTGGGCTCCTGCGAACGGTGATAATGTAATCCCGTCGAGCGTACGTTTCGCACCGGGATGAATCCAGGGATGGAATCGATCAAAGCGCCCCTTTTTCCCGCTCGTTTTCCCATCAATTTTCCACCTCATCCGGCGCCAATCTTCGATCGCTATTTTCGTGCGATTCGTTTTGATTTGCAAGACAAACGGCCGGTAATTGGCGCGGCAAACAGCTCGCAGATTGCACTAATAATTTGCGCAAACAGCGACTATTTCGTCTGTGCAAACAAGTTGCGCGCATCCCGATGATGATGATGATTGTAATGATGATCGGCGGTTGTTTTCTTTTTCTTGTTTGAGATCCATTAACGTATTGCGGAGAAATGAAAGATCAAGCCAAGAAGTGTTAACGTTACCGTCATCTGTGTACATTGCGCTATAAATAATCGGAATCCGATGCCGAAACGTCGATTCGCTTTGTACAAATGTTCGAGCGCCCAATATCTCATCCTGTGATTGTTTCCTATTTATGTTTCAAACGATTCCCAATAAACTGGATGTAGTTTACATCATAGTAAATGTGAAGAAACTGCTTTTTCGCACGTTAATTTTTCGTTTCTCCAACTTTGACAGCGAATTGTAGCCAAACGGCTCTAGACACAACAATAAATGAATACTCGTTACAT
>JAFMTC010000469.1:105066-121793 GCA_018845635.1 Nicrophorus orbicollis
AAATTGAAAAATTTGATTCTTTTTTCTTGATTTTTTCTGTCTTCTTCTCACTAATGTTTCCATTTACTTATATTAGTTAATAATTTGTGAAAATTTCATCAATAATCAACAATTTTCCCAACTTTTCTCACATTTTTCCCCTAAGAAATGAAGAAACGAGATTTTCTAAAATTGACAAATTTGATTCTTTTTCCTGGAATTTTTCTGTCTTCTTCTCACTCATGTTTCCATTCACTTATTTTTGTTAATAATATGCGAAAATTTCATCAACAATCAACATTTTTCCCAACTTTTCTCAGTTTTTCCCCAATAAATGAAGAAACGAGATTTTCCAAAAATTGAAAAATTTGATTCTTTTTCTGGAATTTTTCTGTCTTCTTCTCATTGACGTTTCCATTTACTTACATTCGTTAATTATTTGCGAAAATTTCATCAATAATCAACAGTTTTCTCAACTTTTCTCACAGTTTTTCCCTAAGAAATGAAGAAACGAGATTTTCTAAAAATAACAAATTTGATTCTTTTTTCTAGAATTTTTCTGTCTTCCTCTCACTGTCATTTCAAATCACTTATATTCTTTGATAATTTGGGAAAATTTCATCAACAATCAACAGTTTTCTCAACTTTTCTCACAGTTTTTCCCTAAGAAAAGAAGAAACGAAATTTTCTAAAATTGAAAATTTTGATTCTTTTTTCCGGAATTTTTCTGTCTTCTTCTCACTTCTGCTTCCATTTACTTATATTCTTTGATAATTTGCAAAAATTTCATCAACAATCAACAGTTTTCTCACATTTTTTTCCGATAAATGAAGAAACGAAACTTTGAGAAATTTGACTATTTTTCACGCATTCTCACGGACGAGTGCAGAGGTTCAGGGACTTGAAGTCAACGTTAAAGCCCGAAGAAGAAGTGGATTATATAATGGGACCGCTTTTAATAGTCTAAACACACACGGAACTGTGTGATTTATTTACGACACGGCAATCGGCCGCAGCCGTTCATTGCTTTATTGTGTAATTTTTCGGCGTGTGTTTCTGTAATTAATTGAACGTCGTCGAATGACGGGGGGACTTTAAAACGACGCTTTTAACGACCAGAAGTTTGGAACGATAAAACGCGGGTGGAAATTGTGAAAGATTGAGCAGAGATAGAGATTGAAATGGGAGTACGTTTTGTATGTACTTTATATATGCACACAATAAATTCCTTTTTATTGAAGTAGCTTCACA
The DNA here is from genome assembly GCA_018845635.1 of Nicrophorus orbicollis. Taxonomy (NCBI): domain Eukaryota; kingdom Metazoa; phylum Arthropoda; class Insecta; order Coleoptera; family Silphidae; genus Nicrophorus; species Nicrophorus orbicollis. The sequence goes on from JAFMTC010000469.1 coordinate 106,297, forward strand.
TATACACCCACCCACTTGATCTTCTCCACTCTTTCCTCTTCTTCTTCATCTTCTGCTTCATCTTCAACTTCTTTCGCTGCTGCTGCTGCTGCCGTTACCGTTTGTTGGCTGCGTGTGTGTGTTGGGCTGTTAAGTCGATGAAATTAAATACTTTTGAGATAGTTCTCATTCTTCTTGAGCGGCGAGAGAATGCCGGGACCCCGTTCCGAGGATACCTCTCTCCTTCTCTCCTTCTCTCTCACTCCTCTTCCTTCTCTTAGACTTGTTCTTCTCCTCCAGCAGCAGCAGCAGCAGCGGCCGCCGTCTTCTTCCGAGTTGCCCGTGCAGCTAGCTACTTCTGCTTCTCACGAGAGCAGCAACGTGAGTTATGTCAACATGAGCAACCCCATTTAGTATTTAGGTGTGGTTCAATTCTACAAATATTTCTCTCTCTCCGCTCCTCCACCGCGGCTATTAGCTGCCCTCCTCCATCTCCATCTCTCTCTCTCTCTCCTCCTCCTCCACCGCCTCATCCTCCTCCTCCTCACTCCGACACATCGTTTCTCTTCCTCTCGTATGCATCTTCTCCATTTTTTCGGAACATCTGAACGGATCGAAACAAAACAAGACTGAGGCTAAGAAGAAGGGAAGAGATCCCGATAACTTGGATCCGTCATTAATTTTCCGAAGGAGAAGGAGGAGAACCGCACGACGACGACGACGACGAAAAGGATGAAATTCTTCGCGTTTCCAACGGGTTCTCTCTTCTTCTGCACGTCTCACGGACCAGACAGAGATGCCAACCGACCGACCGACCCCCGCTCACCACCCGTCTCGGGAATAAATTAGAGCAGCAGCACGAAACGCGAAACCCCTACGAAAATAGAAGAAAATGCACCAGGAATTTTAATTGAACGTTCCGACATTTTTCCCATTCCCATTTATAATTAACTGACGATTTCGTGTCTCTCTCCCTTTTTTCAATTCCATTAATTAACTCGAATTATTGTTGAAAACACATAAAAAACGCACTATTCCAATCGTTTTCGTATTCCTTGTTTCTCTCCTTTTTGCATTGAATTCGATTAACTCAAATTATCAATGAAAACACCTAAAACCGCACTATTTGAATCGTTTTTCATCCTTCTTATTTCTCCCTTTTCAATTGAATTCCATTAATTAACTCAAATTATTGCTGAATACACTTAAAAACCGCACTATTTGAATCGTTTTCGTATTCCTTTTTTCTCTCCTTTTCACATTGAATTCAATTAACTCAAATTATTGTTGAATACACTTAAAAACCGCACTATTTGAATCGTTTTCGTATTCCTTTTTTCTCTCCTTTTCACATTGAATTCAATAAACTCAAATTTTTGTTGAAAACACATAAAAAAACGCACTATTTGAATCGTTTTTTCGTATTACTTATTTCTCCCTTTTCAATTGAATTCAATTAACTCAACTTATTGATGAAAACACCTAAAAACCGTACAATTTGAATCGTTTTCGTATTTCGTGTTTCTTTCTTTTGCATTGAATTCAATTAACTCAAATTATAGTTAAAAACACTTAAAAAACCGCACTATTTGAATCATTTTCGTATTTCTTGTTTCTTCCTTTTGCATTGAATTCAATTAACTCAAATTATAGTTAAAAACACTTAAAAACCGTACTATTTGAATCATTTTCGTATTCCTTGTTTCTTCCTTTTGCATTGAATTCAATTAACTCAAATTATTGTTGAAAACACATAAAAATCGCACTATTTGAATCGTTTTTCATATTTCCTATTTCTCCTTTTTGCAATGAGTTCAATTAACTCAAATTACTGGTGGAAACACTTTAAAAACCGAACTATTTGAATCATTTTCGTATTCCTTGTTTTTCTCCCTTTTGCATTGAATTCAATTAACTCAACTTATTGATGAAAATACATAAAAACCGCACTATTTGAATCGTTTTCGACTTCATATTTCTCCCTTTCCAATTGAATTCAATTAATGAACTCAAATTATAGTTGAAAACACTTAAAAACCGCACTATTTGAATCATTTTCGTATTTCTTGTTTCTTCCTTTTGCATTGAATTCAAATAACTCAAATTTTTGTTAAAAACACATAAAAAAACTGCACTATTTGAATCGTTTTTCATATTCCTTGTTTCAAATTGAATTCAATTAACTCAATTTTTTGTTGAAAACACATAAAAACCGCACTATTTGAATCATTTTCGTATTCCTTGTTTCTTCATTTTGTATTGAATTCAAATAACTCAAATTTTTGTTAAAAACACATAAAAAACTGGACTATTTGAATCGTTTTTCATATTCCTTGTTTCAAATTGAATTCAATTAACTCAATTTTTTGTTGAAAACACATAAAAACCGTACTATTTGAATCATTTTCGTATTTCTTGTTTCTTCCTTTTGCATTTAATTCAATTAACTCACATTATTGTTAAAAACACTTAAAAAACCGCACTATTTGAATCATTTTCGTATTTCTTGTTTCTTCCTTTTGCATGGAATTCAATTAACTTAAATTATTGTTGAAAACACTTAAAAAACCGCACTATTTGAATCGTTTTCGTATTCTTTGTTTCTCTTCCTTTTGCATTGAATTCAATTAACTCAAATTATTGTTGAAAACACTTTTAAAACCGCACTATTTGAATCATTTTTCATACTTCTTATTTCTCCCTTTTCAATTGAATTCCATTAATTAACTCAAATTATTTATGAAAATACATAAAAACCGCACTATTTGAATCGCAGAATCGTTTACTTGTACAAGTTAGAGGTAAGAAATGCAGCGTGTTTCGTGCGATGCACTTAAAGTCAACACGAAGTAAATCAAGAGTGGAGTGTATAAAAAGCAAACACGACGTAATAAATCACAATTCACTGAATTAATACTAAAAAAAAAACGCGATTTCACGAGTATTTTATTGCTACAATAACAATAAAACGTACCTTTTTTCAAACATTAATTCATCTATTAGTCGTTTCAATCATTCGTAACTTGAAAAATACAAAGTTTTTCTTACAATTCTTGTTGTTTAACTTTAAGTTTTGTAACTATTATTCATCTATAAGCAGTTTCAATCATTCGTAACTTGAAAAAATGGATAGTTTTTCTTACAATTCTCATTGTTTAACATCAAGTTTTCCAACTATTGTTCATCTATAAGTAGTTTCAATCATTTGTTACTTGAAAAAATAGAAGGTTTTTCTTACAATTCTTGTTGTTTAATATCAAGTTTTCCAACTTTTGTTCATCTATTAGTAGTTTCAATCATTCGTAACTTGAAAAAAATGATAGTTTTTCTTACAATTCTCCTTGTTTAACATCAAGTTTTCTAAACTATAATTCATCTATAAGTAGTTTGAATCAATTACACGTGAAAATATACGTTTTTTTCTTTGAATCGGTATTGCTTAACATTAAGTAAATCTACGAAGATTAAAAGAAACTCCGAAGAACAGAATTCGATACTGGACGTGTGTTGTCCTGGGTTAATAGGTTGAAAGGTCGTAGGCCGATGAACGTTTTCCTTTTCTTCATTCTTTCTCGGAAACTAACACATGCACACACAAAAAGAAGGTAACTAATCGAATCTTCAAATTACGTACAATTTACACCACAGCTTCACGTCCAGCAATAATCTTCATTGCAGCCGGAATACATTACCAATCCCAACGGTAAATATCATTTCTTTTACGGATTCGGAAATTCTTCACGAAAAAGAATCGAAGAAGAAATCATCACTTTTAATTACTTTCTTTTCGATGCTTAAAAAATCGTTTCTTCAACTTTGACAGTGAATTGCGACCAAACCAATGATGATACAACAAAACCAATATACACGTTTTAAAGAGTAACTATTCAGCTTTAATTTGGTTGCTTAATTTTTAATGTGTCGCCATTGGTTTTCGAGATATAAGCAAAAATGTAAAGTGACTGCTTTTTCGACGCTTAAAAAATCGTTTCTTCAACTTTGACAGTGAATTGCGACCAAACCAATGATGATACAATAAAACCAATATACACATTTTAAAGAGTGACTATTCAGCTTTAATGTGGTTACTCAAATTTTAATTTGTCGCAATTGGTTTTCGAGATATAAGCAAAAATGTAAAGAGACTGCATTTTCGATGATTAAAAAATTGTTTCTTCAACTTTGACAGTGAATTGCGACCAAACCAATGATGATACTACAAAACCAATAAACACGTTTTAAAGAGTGACTATTCAGCTTTAATTTGGTTACGCAATTTTTAATTTGTCGCCATTGGTTTTCGAGATATAAGCAAAAATGTAGAGAGACTGCTTTTTCGACGCTTAAAAAATCGTTTCTTCAAGTTTGACAGTGAATTACGACCAAACCACTGATGATACAACAAAACCAATACACACGTTTTAAAGAGTGACTATTCAGCTTTAATTTGATTACTCAATTTTTAATTTGTCGCCATTGGTTTTCGAGATATAAGCAAAAATGTAGAGAGACTGCTTTTTCGACTCTTAAAAAAATGTTTTTCTTCAACTTTGACAGTGAATTGCGACCAAACCAATGATGCTACAAAAAACCAATAAACACGTTTTAAAAAGTGACTATTAAGCTTTAATGTGGTTACTCAATTTTTAATTTGTCTCCATTGGTTTTCGAGATATAACTTTTGATAACAACAACAATAAAACGAATTTCGTTTAAATTACTAATTGAAATTGCAATTATCATTATCGTTTTCATCAAGTAAAAGCGTTTCGTTTCGATTTCGTGAAATATTTGGATTTGATTTATCTTCCGAAAGAAGCTAATGAACGTTTCTCGAGTGAGTTAATAAGCCAGATGTGCGTGCGTGTGTGAAATTTCGTGTAATAATTATCGTGTTTTCAATTTGGAAGATTTGAATTTTAATTGAATTGGAATTGCAGAGATTTATGGATTGGGGTTGTAATTCACCCCCTCGAAATCAGAACACAAACGAAACGAAACGAAACAAGGGAAAACAGTTAATTTTCATTTTTTCTTCTTCTCTTGTTTTTTCGTCGGAGTGCATAAATCAAGTGGGCCTAATGCGTGATATATTTTCGGGTGAATTTATTGGGGTCCCGGGAATTACTTGTAGATCGGTAAGTGGCTTTCAAAAAGAATTTTTATGTCATTGTCTTGACAAATTGCGGCATGCCCGGAGAAGTACAAAGGGATTGTTTTGCTCTCTCTCTCTCTTTCGTTCTTTCCGCTTCTTTGTCTCTCTTTCTCTTTTCCTCTCGGTGTTTAGGGGTGACCGCAGTGGGGTGCAACCGAAGACGAGGACGGAGACAGCAACAAACAAGAAACACACAACAATGAGGGCAACAACGGGAGGAGGTAATTTAAACTGGGTGGGTTTTGTTGAAAGCGTGTTTCTAATCAAAACAAGTCAGCGCAGAAAGCCAAGGGTGCCCTTTTTCAGCAACAATGTGCATATAGTGCGTATGGACACGGACACGTAGAGTCGGACCATTCTCTCTTGTTCTTGTTCTTTCTCCGCATTCTCCCATTCTGATCTTTTGCCGAAACGTTAAAAGGCTCCAGAGGAAGATTTAGTGGGTGCCTCTTCCTCTTCAATTCCCTCCTCTCTCTTTTTTCTTCGGTTGCTCCTTTCAGGTCGGTTTTTATCAGGTGACACTTGTTGTACTAATGAATGTTTTTCGGGACCTCGGCTCACTTGTGTTTCACTTGCCCACTTCGACTTCGACTTTGACACAAACGCGCGCCGACCGAAGAAGAAGAAGAGGAACGTCGTCCTCCTGCACCTTTCTTCGTCGTCCTCATCGTCGTGCGTATCGTCCCCTCTTTGTCCGTCCCGACCGTCCGACCCCTCTTTTAACAGATAACCACAAAAAACCACACGCAGTCAAAACACATCACATTAAATCAATAAACTTCCATTCACTTGTACATTCTTTTTCATCTCCGTGTCACTCTTTCTCTTTCTCTTCTTCATTCTTTCGCTCACCTTTATTCTTGTGGAAGGAATTTCGGAACAGAAGAAAAGAATAAAACCGAAAAAATAAACCGTTAGCCTTAAATAGATGCCTCCTACGGGCTAATCGTCGTTCTGATTGAAAATTGAAAATGTCCAAGGATGAGGATGAGGAGGAAGAAGCAGGAGAAGAGAGAATGTGAGAAGGAGGTTCGCGCCCCGCGAACGTTTCAATATCGCGTTTTGCATTATTTAATGAAGACGCGGCGATAAATTTACATTCATATTGAGTTTCAGCCCACTTAATCAGTGATCCGAGCCGCGCATCGTACGACGATGATGATGATGATGATCATCATCATCGGTGGCTGCGGAGGCACACGGAACGCAATTAACGTTTACATGAATCAAATCAATTAAAAACATCGGATTCAATTTTGAACCACCTTTTCCCGTTTTATTTATCGCCGTACAAAATGTACACATGCATGCATGCTCGCTCGCTCGGGCAGCCGATGAATTGGATTAAATGGGAGAATCCGGAGGATGCGTGCATCTGCATGGATAACTCGATTCTCCATTGGAGATTTCGATGCTCGATTAAGAAACGTATTCGAGTTGGCGTGCTGCTGTCCGAGTTTCGAGATTTGCAGCACGTTCGCGCCTGAAACTCGCACGCATTTTGCACATTTCGCATGCATCGAGATTCCAAAATCGGAGGATTTCCATTCAGACACTGAATGGATACTTTAATTAGATTCAATAATAGGTTTTTCGATAGTGAATTGCGACCAAACCACAGATGATACAACAAAACCAATACACATGTTTTAAAGATTGACTATTTAGCTTTAATTTGGTTACTCAATTTTTAATTTGTCGCCATTGGTTTTCGAGATATAAGCAAAAATGTAAAGAGACTGCTTTTTCGACCCTTAAAAAATAATTTCTTCAACTTTGACAGTGAATTACGACCAAACCACTGATGATACAACAATACCAATACACACGTTTTAAAGAGTGACTATTTAGCTTTAATTTGGTTGCTTAATATTTGATGTGTCGCCATTGGTTTTCGAGATATAAGCAAAAATGTAAAGACACTGCTTTTTCGAGGCATAGAAATCGTTTCTTCAACTTTGACAGTGAATTGCGACCAAACCACTGATGATACAACAAAACCAATACACACGTTTTAAAGAGTGACTATTCAGCTTTAATTTGGTTACTCAATTTTTAATTTGTCGCCATTGGTTTTCGAGATATAAGCAAAAATGTAAAGAGACTGCTTTTTCGAGGCATAAAAATCATTTCTTCAATTTTGACAGTGAATTACGACCTAACCACAAATGACACAACAAAACCAATATACACATTTTAAAGAGTGACTATTCAGCTTTAATTTGGTTGCTTAATTTTTAATTTGTCGCCATTGGTTTTCAAGTTATAAGCAAAAATGTAAAGAGACTGCTTTTTATCGCTTAAAAAATCGTTTCTTCAATTTTTGACGGTGAATTGCGACCAAACCACTACTGATACAACAAAACCAATACATTCACTTTAAAGAGTGACTATTCAGCTTTAATTTGGTTGCTTAAGTTTTAATGTGTCGCCATTGGTTTTCGAGATATAAGCAAAAATGTAAAGACACTGCTTTTTCGAGGCATAGAAATCGTTTCTTCAATTTTGACAGTGAATTGCGACCAAACCAATGATGATACAACAACACCAATACACACGTTTGAAAGAGTGACTATTCAGCTTTAATTTGGTTGCTTAATTTTTAATGTGTCGTTTTTGGTTGTCGAGATATAAGCAATAATGTAAAGAGACTGCTTTTTCGACGCTTAAAAAATCGTTTCTTCAACTTTGACAGTGAATTGCGACCAAACCAATGATGATACAACAAAACCAATTAACACGTTTCAAAGAGTAACTATTTAGCTTTAATTTGGTTACTCAATTTTTAATTTGTCGTGATTAGTTTTCGAAATATAATCATAAATGTAAAGAGACTGCTTTTTCGTCGCATAAAAATCGTTTTTGCAACTTTGACAGTGAATTGTGACCAAACCACTAATGATACAACAAAACAAATACACACTTTTTAAAGAGTGACTATTCAGCTTTAATTTGGTTACTCAATTTTTAATTTGTCGCCATTAGTTTTCGGGTTATAAGCAAAAATGTAAAGAGACTCCTTTTTGAACGCTAAAAAAATCGTTTCTTCAAATTTGACAGTGAATTGCGACCAAACAACTGATGATACAACAAAACTAATACACAAGTTTTAAAGACTGACTATTCAGCTTTAATTTGGTTACTCAATTTTTAATTTGTCGCTTTTGGTTTTCGAGATATAAGCAAAAATGTAAAGAGACTGCTTTTTCCACGCTTAAAAAATCGTTTCTTCAACTTTGACAGTGAATTACAACCAAACCACTGATGATACAACAATACCAATACACACGTTTTAAAGAGTGACTATTTAGCTTTAATTTGGTTGCTTAATATTTGATGTGTTGCCATTGGTTTTCGAGATATAAGCAAAAATGTAAAGAGACTGCTTTTTCGACGCTTAAAAAATCGTTTATTCAACTTTGACAGTGAATTGCGACCAAATCACTGAAGATACAACAAAACCAATATACACGTTTTAAAGAGTGACTATTCGGCTTTAATTTGGTTACTCAATTTTTAATTTGCCGCCATTGGTTTTGGAGATATAAGCAAAAATGTAAGAACACTTTTAGCAATTCTATTTAATTTCCCCTGGTGACTTCAACGCTCGGTCAAGACACGTTCTCATTGAAAGCTTTATTTTTCTACAATTCCCCAAAGTATTACACATTTTCCACATCAACGCCAATTAAAACTTAAATAAATGAATAAACTAAGGTGATAATTGTTACATTTAATCAATTTGCGATATTACACTCAATATTCATGTGTTGAGAAGATGAGAAATTATTTTCTCTTTTCTTCTCTCACAAAACGTAAATTCGTAATTTTGCTGTGGAATTTAAATAATGTGATGGTTCGTTCTTGTTATGTAAACTTTTTCGCGAATGGAAATGAAATGGATCCGAGTGGGTCGGTAAGTGAGCAACAACAAACGGGATGCGCGGCTGTGAAATTATATTAAACACATGCTTCTTAGGTGTTATTACGGCCTCTCGTATTTGCGTGCATCGGCACAATCGCGCTTTCTTTCTTTCTTCTTTCACTTCTTCGAGTTGCGTGAATAATGCGCTTTCTGGAAAAGGAGCATGGTTAAACATATGCACGCGACTCTTCTCGTTGAAGAAGAAGAAGGAGGTGGAGGAGGAGGAAGAAGGCAGCAGCAGCAACAGGAGGACACAAAGGACACTCGGAGGAACATAAATTGTATTAAATAACGTTCTGTTCCCTTTCAGAACATAACCCCCCCCCCGTCCTCCTCTTTAACAAGCGTTACTCTCTTTCTCTCTCTTTTCGACACATCGGAAAGGCGACGAATGGGGAGACGTGCGAAAGGGAGAGAAAAGTGCCGGCACCTCTTTGCTCGCATGTGTTTACGTGTACGTAAGTGTTTCTCACTCCTCTTTCTTTCTTCCTCCCTTTATTTCTCTTCGCTTTTGGCTTTTCCCTTCTTTTCTTTTTTAATCATATTCATTCATTCGTGCCACCTCTCTCCTCCAGCGTTACATTATGACCTTCCATACGTTTCGAAATTCCCCAGAAACCATTCAGAAAACCAAGAGCCGCAGAAGATACGATCGAACGAGTCAAACGCCGCTTTCTGTAATTTCAATGCAAATCAATTTCGGGCATTTTCACATTTCTCCACCAGAAATTATACACAATGGGAACACAAACACACCGATTCCTGTATTTCAAATACGCCGAAGACATGAGCCTTCTTGTTGCAACAAGACATGAAAAGAACGAAAAGCAATAACAATCAGCAATTCTTCTCTTCTGTTTCTTCCTTTTTTTCTTCATTTTGAAGTGCGCGTTTGCAATTACACAGCAATTTCATTCGAAACTCGCGGTTTCTATTTGTTTTGAAGCCTAAATTGTGCGCCTCGTAACCCAGAAACTGCAAATGTCGTATTATGTTATTCGATTACTATTTTCATTATGCCATTCCGTTTAATAGTCAATTATCGAACGTAATTGAAATTACGTAATGCAGTATCGTGTAAAAGTACATTTTCGAAAATCAATCATTTTCTCGGTAACCATAAACGTTACAAACATAAATCAACATCCTAATTAAAGCTGAATATTTAGGCTTTCCAACGTGCCATTCGGCATGTTCGTGACAATCGTGGTTTTCCCGTAATTCACTGTCAAAGTTGAAAAATATAATTTTCACAAATTATTAAATTTCTCGATTCCCAGAAATGGCACAATAATAAATTAACACTCAAATTAAAGACAAATATTAAAGCTTTCCAATGAGCTTTCTGTAATCAATCTGGATTTAACGGATTTCTTGTAATTTACAGTCAAAGTTGAACAAAAAACACTTTTTCGGGGCGAGTATTTACAAATCATTCATTTCCTCGGTAACCATAAATAACGCAATTGTAAATGAATACTCAAATTAAAAACAAATATTCAAGCTTTCCAATGCGCCATTTATCATCTTTGTAGTCATTACTGATTTTTTGTAATTCACTGTCAAAGTTGAAAAATATAATTTTTACAAATCATTAAATTTCTCGATTACCAGAAATGGCACAATGATAAATTAATACTCAAATTAAAGACAAATATTCAAGCTTTCCAATGAGCCATCTGTCATCCATGTGGTTATTACGTATTTCTTGTAATTCAGTGTCAAAGTTTAGAAAAAACAAATTTGTTGAATTGCTTATTTATAAATCAGTAATTATCTCGTTAAGCGTAAGTTTCACAAACATTAATTAACATTCGAATTAAATCGGAATATTTAGGATTTTCAATGAGCCATTCGGTATGATTGAGACTATTATAGTTTTCGTATAATTCAATGACAAAGTTTCAATAACAGAAATTGAGTCGTGTATTTACAAATCATTCATTTTCTCGGCTCACACAAATGTCACAACTATAAATTAGCACTCAAATTAAAGACAAATATTCAAGCTTTCGAATGAGCCATCTGTCATCCATGTGGTTATTACGGATTTCTTATAATTCAGTGTCAAAGTTTAGAAAAAAACAACATTGTTGAATTGCTTATTCATAAATCGGTAATTATCTCGTTAACCGTAAGTTTCACAAACATTCATTAACATTCGAATTAAAGCGGAATATTCAAGATTTCCAATGAGCCATTCGGTATGATTGTGACTATTATAGTTTTCGTATAATTCAATGACAAAATTGAAACAAAAAAAATTGAGTCGTGTATTTACGAATCATTTATTTTCTTGGCTACCATAAATGTCACAATTATAAATTAACACTCAAATTAAAGACAAATATTCAAGCTTTCCAATGAGCCATCTGTCATCCATGTGGTTATTACGGATTTTTTGTAATTCAGTGTCAAAATTAAAAAAAAAACAATTTTGTTGAATTGTTTATTTATAAATCATTTCTTTCCTCGTTAACCATAAGGTTCATAAAAATTCATTAATATTCATATTAAAGCGGAATATTCGGGATTTCTAATGAGCCATTCGGTATGATTGTGACTATTATAGTTTTCCTACAATTCAATGACAAAATTGAAACAAAAAAAATGATTCGTGTATTTACGAATCATTCATTTTCTCGGCTACCACAAATGTCACAATTGTAAATTGGCACTCAAATTAAAGACAAATATTCAAGCTTTCCAATGAGCCATCTATCATCCATATGGTTATTACGGATTTCTTGAAATTCAGTGACTAAGTTTCTGTTGAATTGTTTATTTATAAATCATTCATTTTTGAAGCGAGCATCTAGAAATCATGAATTTCCCTGGTAACCATAAATGACACAATAGTAAATGAACAATCAAATTAAAGACAAATATTCAAGCTGTCCAATGAGCCATTTTCCATCTTTGTAGTCATTACGGATTTTTTGTAATTTATTGTCAAAGTTGAAAAAAAAAACTTGAGGCATGCATTTACAAATCATTAATTTCCTCGGTTACTACAAATGTCACAACTATAAATTAACACTCAAATTGAAGACAAATGTTCAAGCTTTCCAATGAGCCATCTGTTATCCATATGGTTATTACGAATTTCTTGTAATTCAGTGTCAAAGTTTCTGTTAAATCGTTTATTTATAAATCATTCATTTTTGAGGCGAGCATCAACAAATCATTAATTTCCCCGGTAACCATAAATGACACAATAGTGAATGAACACTCAAATTAAAGACAAATATTCAAGCTTTCCAATGAGCCATTTGTCATCTTTGTGGTCATTACGAATTTTTTGTAATTTACTGTCAAAGTTGAAAAAAATAACTATTTACAAATCATTAATTTCCTCGGTTATTACAAATGACACAACGATGAGTTAACATTCAATTTGAAGCTGAATAATCGGGCCTTCTGTCGGTATTAGTGATATTTGCATAGCTGATTCCAATTTTCTGAAAAATTTTCAAATTTTATTACACGGTTAGATGATGATTCACGGTGAATTTGATGAAGCGAAATTCGGTTTTGTTATCGCGAATTCCTGATCGTCCAATTAAAATCGAGAGAGAGAGGGAGAGAGAGAGAGAGATTGATTATGCAATATTTATAAGGATCCGGTCCAGTCGAGGTCCTCCGGTTCACGTTTGGGCCTTTTTCGGCACGAAATGCAAAAATGGGTTCGCCTAACTCTTCTGTCTTCCTTTCTCATTTGCTTGTAACGAGATGAGGAAGCGGTCGTAAAGAAGCGTCCAGACAATAGCAATTGCTGCCTCCGTCTGTGCTGCTGCTGCTGGTGCTGGTGGTGGTGGTAGTGGTGGTGGTGCAGAAGAAAAGAACGGCGAAGATCGAAAAGAGCCCGGACAAATAAAGAACGGTAACGCGTGTTGCTATGGATTGTTGTTTGTGTGTGTGTCGCATTGTTCTTGTCGTCCGCGATCGGAAATATTATTCAAATTTCGAGCGGCGGCCTTAATAAATCGCCCGGGACGAAAGCTCTGAACTTTACAGCATCTCTACATGCATACTACATACATTCGTACGTGTTGTATAATGAGAGAAAGAGCGACGCGAAGGACGAAGAGGACGTGGAAAAGGGTGAAGGAGGAGGAGGAGGTGGAGGAGGAGGACGGCGGAGGTCAAAGAGATGTTGCATGCTTAAGAGAGAGAGAGAGTGAGCAAGTTTTCGCGTGGGCCAAAACTCTTTCTTCTCCTCCTCCTCCTCCTCCTCCTGGCCATCTCACCATCACCGTCATCATCTTATAAAATGCACGTTATTACATACATTAATATATGTAAGATGGAGATGCGAGACCGGCGGATTGTAGATGATGATGATGATGATCATCATGGGAAGACGACGTAGGAGATGGTAGCGAGCAGCAACAAGGGGGGCCCCATAAGCCACAATCGCGATAACTTTCCTTCTTCATTCACCAAGATCCTACGGAACTATTAATTTAACGCCTCTAAGAAGCGAAACCTCCGTCACAAAAATAAATCATCCTCGCTCTTTCTTGCCCTCTCCATTCGCTCACGTTATGTTGTCTTGTTCTTGTTGTTGCTGCTGTTGCTGCTGCTGCAGTTTCTAATGATTCACGTTTGAGCAAGATTCACATTTGATCAAGATTTTACATGTATTCGAAACCTTTCGTAAACGGAAAGAATCAAAAGTTTCAATTGACCAAAACATTCAATTGCTTCTACATTGTTTCACAGCCAAAGTTGAACAACAATAACAAATCACTCATTTTCTCAGTTACCACAAAAGACACAACTATCAATTAGTACTCAAATTAAAGACAAATATTCGAGCTTTCCAATGAGCCATCTTTTGTCTTTGTGTCTTTTACGGTTTTTTCGTAATTCACTTTTTAAAAAGTTTCAATTACAAATTTGAGCGTCTTATCATTGTTTCGATCCATTCACGTTTTCGTTTCTATGCTGCCTTTCTAACTGTAAACTGAAATTGGTAATTGAACGAATTTCAAGTTATTGTTACAGATGGAATGGTATTTTGCGAAATGAAAGAGGACACGATGCGTCGTCGTCGTGTTGTTTGCTTCTGCTTCTGCTGCCGTCGTTGTTGTTGTTGTTGTTGTTGTTGTGATTCGAATTGATATTGGGTCGGATTTGTTGTTCGTCGCTTTGAGAAAAGGTTATCCGATCCGTGAGTTAGGAGGGACTTGAGTTTCATTTGCGGGGTCAGGGCATTTTGCGGTGGCGGTGACATCTAACACACTGACCGCACGAGAACCCGAGGAATTTGTCTGTCTCACCGACGGCGAACGCGCAAAACTCCTCTCTCTCTCCACTCCACTCCTCATCTCATCCTCAGCTCTTCTCCACCACGACTCCTTTTCCTTCGGACACCATCCGTGGCCTCGCAGCATCCTCGACGATGACGACGACGAAGAGAGAGAGAGCCCATCATTCCCAAATCGGCGAACGAAGAAAGGACAAAGAATATCGATCCTTCGAATTTCAAACGACTTCTCGGAACCGACTCTGGTGAAGAAGCGTGGTGAAGACGACGACGACGACGATGGTGGAAGGGGCTACGGTCCTTTGTATTCCAGATTTAACCCAGATTCTGCGGCGGAGAGGAGGAGGAGATCGGTATCTCGCGTTATTTATTATTGATAAAACTGTTTTGTTTCTTCTTTCTACTTCTTCAATTTATTTTCAGTTCCAGTTCAGTTTCGGGCCTTTCTCTCTCTCGCTCCGTCCTCCCGCACGAAAGAAGCAATGAGATAGAGAGAGAGAGAAGAAGTTGTCCAGTCGTTTCGCGGAGCAGAAGAAGACCACCTTATCTTATTAAGCCTCCGCCGATGACATTGACAAGTTGAATTAGCGGAGGCTTCCTTTTTAAGTCATCGCATGTGTGTGTACTTGTATCGATGACACGGATCCGTCTCCCCTTTCTTTTCGGACTGACAGAGGGTCCTCCTTACCATCCGTTCCTCCTCTCTCTCTCTCTCACACCCCAAGCCTCAGGTATCTCGTCCTTCTCTTTTCCTCCCTCCGGCCACCGACGCCACCACCGCCGTTACCGCCGCCGCCGCCTCAAATTAAAATACTCTCCTCCCCACGACTTCTTCTTCTTCTTCTTCATCCTCATACTCTCTTTTTGTTTCTCTCCTTCGACGACTCGATTTTCAATCTCTCGCTCACTCCACCGTCCTTTTGTTCTCTGCTCTCCTCTTCATTCTCATTCTTCTCGTTGCACGGCCCCGGAGAGAGGCCAAACGAAAAAAGAAGTTTATAACTCGGTAATTGGATATTATGTTCGTGTAAACTTGCAGGCGGAATGCGCCACGGAATGCGCGTTAAAAGGAGGCGATTTCCTTCCACTCTTCTTATTGCTCTTGTTCTTCAGCCTCTTCTTCGGCATCTTTTTTGCTCCTCTCTGTGTGTGTGTGTGTGTGTGTG
>JAFMTC010000469.1:121979-134384 GCA_018845635.1 Nicrophorus orbicollis
GCGAAATAAAGAACAAGCAAATGAACAACAACAACCACGGCCGTCGTACAAAAGGAATATACGACACGCCGCGCCGCACCGCACCATCAACATGAACTCTCTTCTCTTCTTGTGCTCTCAACTTAACGAATCTCACCCAAAAATCGAATCCCACAGCGATTATGATTATTGCAAGCCAACTTTCTAACCGTTGCGAGCACAATTATTAATGGCCAGAGGAGACGGACGGTGCGAACGAATAAATTATTTATTACACAGCGGCTATAAAAGCATTATAATAAATTATGGTCGGCTTTCGAGTTCACTCTCTTTCTCATTCGGCCGGACGATCTTCGTGGAGATAATTTGACAGCGAATATTAATCAAAAGAACAAATACCGAGAGCGGAGAGCGCGCGCCTCCTCCTCCTCCATTCGGTCTCTTCCTTCTTCTATCTATTAGTGTAATCCTCTCATTCGAAAATTTGCATTAACAACATCCATTTACACGTATCTCCCATACGCAAACAACGCAACAGTATCTAATTAACAACAGCGTAAACGATTATTTGATAATACTAATCGCTTAGTGAAAACAACAATAGATTCCTATAGCAAGTAGGCAAAGAAACGCAAAAAGAACATTCACATGTTTTCTTTCCTTTTACGAATACTTATTGCGTTTATATAATCGATGCGTTTATTAAACTTTAAAATAAACGAAGAGAGAATAAACAAAACAATAAACTATTTTGTGTGACTTGATTTGTTGTTGTATAATAACAACAACAAATATTGTAAACCTAAACTCGTTCGATGACGGATAATGAAAATATTTGTTCCATTTCCGACTGATTTATGCAGCTCCGGAACGATTCCACTTCATCAACGCGCGATAAGATAAACCGACGATGTGCACTTCACATCATCCATCTGTAACAGCATCTTCGTTTGTTTTGTTTCCATTAAGTACGCTCTTAATTTCAGTGTCACCGATTTCAACGATGACCGTGGTCAATTATTACGTAACGATCGCTTTTCAACGTGTCAAATTGACGTATTATGCTGTAATGCAATTTATTCGAATTTATTTACAAATTAGTAAAACGAATTCAATTTGATTTCTAGTAATTTCTAATCTTAATTAGAAATATTGTTAAAATTTCGATGACAGATGACAGATGACGTAAGCGATCTGTCAAATTGACGTTTGTTTGAATTTGGAATGCTGCTTCAATAATTTCAGTGAAAATATCAGTATTGATTCCTTAACTGTGACATTGACGTCTGTTTTAGTCAGATTTATTGCATTATATGCAATGTTACATTTCATTAGGAATTACGAATTTATATATATATATAGGTTATTTTATGTTTGTATATCAATAATATTTGTTTAAAGCCGATTACAAATAATCACCTGAAGTTATTTGCAACGGTTGCTAGTGAATGTGTGTAGTTACATAAATTATTTAAGTTGGTGTGCTTGTTTGCATAGTTTATGTGTCATGTGTCAAGGTAATTGGGTGTTTAGATTGTTAATTAAAAATGCATTAATTCGTAGCTTTGTTTCAGTGTGAGCTGGGAGATGGGAGACCTAATGAAAATGATCGAGTCCAGTTAAGTGTTTAGAGAACAGTTTCTGGTGTGTATCGATTTCTGAACGGTGCAAGATCGTTCAGCAGTTGGTATACTTGTGAGACGTTGGTGATGGGGCGAAGAAAGAATGGTTCGTGTTGATTCCGTTTGCTTTGCGTGCGGCGGGGCCCACACATGTGGAGGCACGCGCCAAGGGGCCGTCGATTCAAACTGGGCCCGTTCGGCCGTGGTCGGGCCCTTCGTGTGTGTTCAGCTGCGCACAAGCTGCACCGGGGACCACACAAAGTGCGGCACGCGCAGCCCGCCGCCGATCGGCCACGAAGAAGAAGAAGAAGAAGCCGAAGAAGAAAACACCGGGGGGACAGGTGAGAGCCGAGAGAAGAACCTGCTCTCCATCTCTATCTCTCCTCACTCCTTCAGCGGCGATACCTAATGTGTATGCTCGCACTAATAAGGTTCCAATTTGTCAATTATGAGGGGGACCACCCGGTACACCCCGCGCCGCGCCGCTCTCGAACCATCACCTCTTCTTCTTCTTGTTCTTCTCCTCCTCCTTCAACTCTCGTCCCGATCCTCTCGCCGCATCGGGTGACGCAACCACCGCATCATCTTCCACGGCCACCCTTCGCCTTCGAGTGGAGGATGCGTATCTAGTTAACTTAACATCGAGACGGTTTCGCGTGGACGAAAATCGTCTTTTGTTCTTTCTCCTCTCGTCTGGTGGGAAGAGGTGGCGGTGGAGCAGGAGGAGGAAGAGGGTTTGGTGCTCCTCTCCTCTCTCGTGTGATCTGTGACTCTGTCGGGTCGAGACCAGAGAGAAGGAGAGAGAGCGAAGACGAAGAGGGAGAAGGAGCAGCAAGAGAGGCCGAAGGTGGAGGACGTGGGAGGAGGGTCCGGGACGGTGGAGACTGCAGGCCCAGCGACATTCCACGGGCCCGTGGGAACCGCCGCAGCTTGTATCGCTCGCTTGCTGCTACCTATTCTCACTCCTCCTGCACTAAAACACGAACGAGAGAGGAGAGAGAATGAGAATGTACGGGGAAAAGAAGACGACGACGACGATGGAAACGCACACGGCGCACGGCAACGAAGAGGAGAGATGAACGATAGAGTAGAAGAGGAGCGCGCCTCTCGGACTCGCAGAATCGGCAGCTCAAGATTCGCGTTTTCGGCCACCTCAGGAATGCCTTTTTGCTAACTATCTGCCTCCTCCTCGTCCTCCTCCTCCCGTCTCGTTCCCGTGCATCGCTCGAAATATTTCGCGGGTAGATTTACTGGCTCTCCATGCCAATTAAATGACCGATATGTTTAACCAAATCTCTCTTTCCTTCTCAAAAACAAAGACGACGAAGCTTAACGACTTTGATACTTTTAATTCCCTCAAACTTCTTTAATGCCAACTTCGAGCCGAGTAAATCACTTTTTTACCCCTCTCTCGAGAGAGGAAGATGCAATGAAACGACTGCTGCTGCTGCTGCTACTTGCACGTTATGAATAATTCTAAAATAAACATTCAAAGGCAACGACTTTGCATTGAATATGCTATTAAAACTGCATCCGACATTCTTTACAACTTTGTCGATTTCAAGCATTTCACATGTTAATGCTTGAAACTTTTATTGCGCTCCACCGTTTCGTTGGCAACCACTTATAATAGAATTTTAATTAATCACATCGACAAGCCGTGCTTGCAGAATGCCATTGGATTTAAATTGACTCTACTTGTTTGTTACACGCGACTGTCATTGTTAAAACATTCGCTCAAGAAATCGACGAAATTATGCATGAATTTGCATCTATTGATTCCGTAAGAAAGATGATCGAAATTTACTGAACGCCACATTATAAATAGCTAATACGAAATTGCATTGAAGAAGTGAACTTTAAACTTGATTTTGTAATGCAAATACAGTTCAGTGCATGGATATATGCATTTTGTTAAATTTGCAATTAGTTTACTATATGAATTTATGAATCTATTAAAGAAAAACTTGACATTTCTATTACATGCAGTAGATTAAGTATCGATCGATTTGAATCTACTAAATGCTACATTACTAATGACTTATAGTGAAGTGAACTTGACATGTTTCACAGTAAATTACACACATTACCCAACTAACACTGAATCGTATCGAAGAAGCGAATGTTTTGTTCGGAATTTGGAAAAGCGTATAACGGACGATGCGCATCTCTGTTTTTTTTTGTTTGTTTTATATTTGTTTCTCGTTGTTCTTTTATTTCGTTTTGAAGCAATTAAATCGAGTGGGCATTTTCGAGATTCCGAAACACCTGAAATTAATTAGCGGGCAGCTCTTCTCTCTCTCTCTCTCTCCTTTTCTCTGCCAGAAGCAATTAATCCGTACCGCAGCTATATTTATCGATTCCGTGAAATATCCTAACAATTCCAATTCTCGTCTCGTTCTTCCCGAAGCGGCCACGCATCATCGTATTTAGTTCTTATTTTCGTTTAGCTGCAGCAACAAAGTGTTTCTCCAAAGTTCCATTCTCAATATTCACGATGCAATAAAGCGATGAAAGACAATTAGTGTCAGAGTAGTGTGCGGCGACGATAAATTTCGCGCGCGGGATTTTCGAACCGGGTTTATCTGCGGGTTGTAAATATTAATTTACGGTACGCGACAGAAACGCATTTCCTCTTCAACTCCTTCTACCTCTTCCTCCACCTTTCTTCTCTGTCTCTCTCCTCGTCGCGCCGAAGATGACAAATGTTTATTTTTACGCGCGCGAAGAGCCTTAACACGCACGTTAACACAAATTTAATTATCACCTCTCTTGTTCTCTTCTTCACCTTCTCCTCATCTCGCATTGTTTACAGACCGTAAACGTAACGCGCATTCTTTCCCTTTGTGGCTTTCTAATCTTTATTCTATTTGTTAGTATTTGCTTTGCTTTCGTCGGACTCGTTACGAAACCCGATGCATCTCCTATATGGAAATTTGCTGATACACCCTGTATATATTCCGAATTTCTGGCGCGCGCAGGCAACCAAATATACTCGTACATCGAATTCTGAAATTCGTTGCTTTCTTAGCGTAATTCATCTTTTCCAATTGGCTATGCAATGATAACAATTTAGTTTAACAATATTGTTAACGTATTTTGAAAATGAAAAGTTTTCGAGAAATATTGTTGATAACTTTTAACAATAGTTTTGAAACTAGTTTACCTAAGCGAATGATGTAATTAAGTATTAATTAAGCGTATTTTTGTTTTAGGTATCAAGTAAATGTGAAATTTAAAGTTTTTATTTGTTTGCACGTTGGTGAACCTGGCAGTTAGTTAAAAATTATCCGTTGTATTTGGCGCCAATAACACTTTGCTTCTCGAACCGTGTTTACTTCTGCTAACAGTTTATAATTCGAGATGGCCCAAAGTTTTTTCGACAAATGCGAGGAGTACTTCCAATCCAGGGATTTCTACGAAATCTTGAAGATCAAAAGGGATGCTAACGAAAAAGAACGTGAGTTGTTCATGAATTTTGTTGGTGCTTCAAACATAACCGTTCATTTATATGCATTTTGTAATTAGTGAAGAAAGCCTACCACCGGTTGTCACTGAAGGTGCACCCGGACAGGGTGGAGGAGAGCAAGAAGCTAGAGGCCAATGAGAAATTCAAAGTGCTCGGGAAGATCCACAGGGTGCTCCAAGATGCCCAGCAGCGAGAGGTCTACGATGAATCGGGCACAATTGAGGAGGAGGACAATGATTCCACATTCAACTGGCGCAGCTACTGGCAGAACATGTTCAAGAAGCTCACCACAAAGGACATCGAGAATTACGAGATGGAGTACATGGGTTCGGAGGCGGAACTGAGAGACATAAAAAAGGCTTACATCGCTTCCAAAGGCAACATCGATTTGATGTACGAGACCGTGCCTTTCCTGAAATTGGACACGGAGGAAAGGATGGTCGGAATCGTACGGAAGCTGGTCGACGACGGCGAACTGGAGGAGTTCGATGAGTTCTTCAACGAGCCGAAAAGCAAGAAGAATAAACGCCGCAAGAAGATGGAGCGAGAGCAGAAGGAGGCGGAGAAGATCCAAAACGACACAGACTTGCAGAATGAAATCAAGAGGAACAGGGAGCAGCAGGAGAGCTCTTTCTTCAACTTGCTGGATAGGCTGGAGAATAAGTATGGTAATAAGGGCACAAAGAGGAAGGCCATCAAGTCAACAGAGCCCAAGGGTAAGAAGAAAAGAGTGTCTAAGAATTAAGGATAGATAAATGGCTGTGATCTTCTCATCTGGAAAATTATTATTGAGAAAAAATACTGGATTTAATAAGTAAGAAATATTTATTAGATGACAAACAAAAAAAAAAAACTCATTTCTTTTTATATCTTATCATTATTCTCGGTGCAGTAAAACATAGAATCCCAGACAGGCCAATACTGCAATCTGGAATTGAAAGAAGTTGTTGCATTAGTTTATTTCTTCTAAATATATTATATATGTGATTTATTTACCTTGAACTTGGGATATTCATTCATTATGATTGTGACCATGCCAACATATGGTAGGAACCCTCTGGCCCTCCCGACCACATCCTTCTTCGTTAGCCACAGTTGGCCGGGAGCGTACAGACCCCTGTCGTCGACGCTATTGTTGTCACCTTTCGTCAGGAAACTGACTGTGCCGTTCTCTCTGGAAATGTTGATCACCGAATTAGTTTGCTTCACAGTTTGCATCTGCTGTTGCTTACTTTTCATGTAACTTCAGCACCCTGTGCACAATGGGAATGTCTCTGCCCTCCACTTTGAAAACGACGATTTCTCCGACCCTGATTGGTTCCTCAGGGTAATTTGTGAGGAACAGCAGATCGCCCCGATGGAAGGCTGGTTCCATGCTGCCAGACAACACCACCACGATGGGACTCTCGCTGCCCGTTACCACCATCAGACCTTTCCATATCATAAGAGCAGACGTTACGATCATACCGAAGCTGAGCACTTGGTATACGAACTGGAATTTGGGTGAAAAGTTGAGTCTGGGACGTGCATTTTCAATCGGATTTCGCTCACCTGTCTCTTGTTCATCCTCTTCACGTCGTCGAACATCGTTCCAACGTCCATTTTTGCACGCAAATATCTATGTGATTTCGTGAATCCAAATACAACAATATTCGAAGCCGATCCACGTAAGTGTTGACAGAGGTGACAGCAAGAGTCGCTCTGACAGTAGTGCAGACATACCAACCTCCTGTGAATTCCAATTGGTTTGGAATCAAGTCTTACGAATGGTGTAAAGCTTGTTAAAAGTCCATAATAGTTTAGGTTTAATTGATGTTTAAGTAACGGCAAGCGTTTTAGTCCGATAAGATTAAATTTTCAGTGAGTGTAAATATAGTTGCATAAATGTTTACTTGCGAAAATAGTTCAGCTATTAATCAACAGATGTCACTCATTCACGATAATTAAACACTCGGTTACCTTGAGCAGCGCCAAAACAGCTGAACTACGAGAGACCTATAAATATATTTATGCTGAGAAATACACGACAATGGTGTATTATTTAAACGTATTGTTTTCAGCTTTAAAATATATGATTTTGCACTTTTGCTTTTCTTTACTCTGGAAATGTATCTGATGGTTTTTGTGAAATGATTGTCATCTAAACGATATTGCTGTTTATTATATTTTATAATTGATGCAATGTTGGTTGCCTATAACAATGGTTTTTTTAGTTGATAATACAATTTGTTGCTATGGGATTAATTGGAATAAAATTAATGTAAATAAAAGCGTAAATTATATTATCTTTGTGTTTTCCGTTGAGAGTTATAGAAAATGTATATATATGTGTATAAAATATATGTATATAATAAATTAATTTGTTAATTTTAGTAAAAAGGCACTTGACTTGATTATAGATATTGCTACTAATTAGTGAAGATTAAGCAATCGTTCGCAGTTGGGGATCTTCATCTGATCCTGGAAGCTTTCTTGGCTTTGTCAATGCATGGCGGCGGCACTTGCGGTTTGTTCTGCTGATATCTCGCATACAAACTACGAAAACGATGAATTCATATTATTAGACAGTCAAATCCCCAACAGAATTGTTAAACTTACATCCTGTACGTTTCAGATTTCAGAAAATCCATCAGATGGGACACGCCCAATTGCAGTTGATCAGCTATAGGCGTCACCCAATCGTTGCCCTCGAATTTGAACACAGATTTATTGGTCACCTCTAGATTACCAATTTCCGGTGGAAGCAATGTCAGACGGTTGCCTTGCAAGTGCAGTTCACGTAACCTAGCCAATTCACCAATCTCCTTCGGCAACTCGATTATATCATTCTCCCTCAGCACCAACTGCGAAAACTTGTATTATTACTAAAGTTCAATGTTTAATTATGAATGCGTACAATTTGTAAGTTCTTCAGATTCTTAATTTCATCTGAAATGTACTCAAAATCGTTGTCACCCAAGTAGAGAGCTCGCAGAGTTTCTGTGATAATAACTTGAATTAGATGTAGCATTTACGATTTTGCAATAATACCCAATTGGAAGAAATTGCCTGAGAGCGTTTTCTCATTGAGATTGTTGTAAGTGAGATCCAAGACTTCCAAGATTGGAAAAGCTCCAAATCCTCTCGGGAGAGAGTACAGGCGATTAATGGAGAGATTCAGAATCCTCAGCTTTGGCATCGAAGATAATGACAGTGGTAGCTCTTCAATGTTGTTGTTGGCCAAATTGAGGATCTCCAGATTAGTCAGGTTGGCAAGAGCCGGTGGAACAACTGCAATTGACGATTTTTTTTAATGAATACCAATGCATTTTCATAAATCCAAGTTAATACCCTTAATCTTGTTGTGGCTCAACGTGAGTCTGGTGATGTTCATCATATTCACTGCAAAGAATTTGAATTTACCGCCTTCGCTCGATCTTCGAATATTTACGACCCAGCCCACTTTTCTCCCGCGAGACAAACTGGATTCGCAGCAGAGAACCAAATTTGGGCATGCATCTGTTGCAAATACTCACGGAGACCGGGCAATTCCTCGAAGGTGGTGATTCCCTTGTCCGCCAAATCCAATTCGGGATTTTGGATTTCCCGCGCCTCCTCCAAAACTTTCTTCGCCTTCGACATCTTACTCGTATTGGGAATGCACGAAACAACTTGGCCCTCTGCCGACATCATCAAGAGTCGCGCGCACGCGCATCAAACTTCCGCCTACATTCAAATTTTCTGCATAAAATTAACACTATATTTTGTTGATGTTACATCATACTATTCTGAAAGTAGAACAGTGACGTTTTCAAAAGAATTCAGTTAGTTTCGGTTTTCGAGTAAACGCAATAAATTTTCGAAATTATACGAAGGGTTGCATAACCTAAGTGAAGAACGGAACCAACGAACTTCCGGTTTCATTCAAGTATATATTTTAAGTTAGTTCACAAGATAATCTGCAGTTTTCATTAGAATTGTAACTTATACCGTTTTACTGCAACACATTGTCAAAGTTGAGAAAAATATGTTTTGTCTGCATTTTGATGCTTATGCAACTTTTGGCACAACAGAAGAAACTAATGAGAATGGAAGCGACCTCTGCTGGAAGTATAGCAGAAATACGTTGAAGTGTGTTACCCAGTGTTACCTATGATTGTTGGGTGTGTGCGCTCCAGACATTGTTTACTTCTTTTCAAAGAATTTGGGTCGTCTTATTGAATCCCAAGTTCAAATTGAGTATCCAAAACTGTTTGCACGAATAGAAATTATTAACCAGTTTGTAGAATCGCGTGAATCGAGCAAGAAATAAACCAGAAGCAGAAAATAAGAAACAAAAGAGGTACAGCAATGGCGTCTCGCAAATCCTACTTCGATTCCAATTCCACCGATTCTGAGGACTCTTCGGATTGTTCCAAGAGGTTTTCGCGTGTTAGAAGGAAAACGCGGGAACCGAAGGTGTTCACGGACAACGCGATTAAAGCTCGGGAGGTGAGACTGAGGAAGAAATTGTACATGGAAAGTTTGGAGCGAGATTTGGCTAAGGAGAAGGCCAAGGTCAAGAAACTGAAGTCGATGCTGGAGACTCAAACGCAGATCATCTGCAAGCACGAAAAGGATGTGAAATACTTGAGGAACGTGTTAGCAAACAGCACAGAAATTGGGAAGCTGCTGCAGTCCATCAATTTGAGCACATGTAAGTGTTGCGATTTGCTTGATAATCGTTCATTCACTAACTTCATTTTGTGGATTTCAGGTATGAAAGTGGGTAATTCCATTAATGCGCATCTAAGCAATGCTCCAATTAATGACTGGCTGCCAGATTTCAACGAGCCCCTGTTCAGTGATCTGGAAATGAGCGAAGAGAATCAAATCGACGATCACTCATACAGTTTACCGATTCTTGATGCTTACGATGATAGCAGAGAAGAAACCCCCGGCGTTTGTCTGCACATCTCAAGGAACCGCGTCGATTTAGAATTCTGCTCCACGTGCAATGACAACTCGTGAATTTAGAAAAACAGAAAATGTCAGTTACCTATTTTTAAGCACTTTCCTTACGCATTATTATTATTATTATTTGCATGAAGTTAGTTGTATTAAGTTGTTAATTTTGCAGGTGCACAACCTCGAAGTGATGATTGCAGCTAGCAATCGAGCAGAGAATTAATTCTGAGAGATTTATTATATGAAAGAAAAGAATTAAAGGTGTGGTAGATTTCAATAACTAATTAATGCACCATTCTTTGTATACTAAAAGAATTGCGCATTAATTATATTCTCTCCATTTTTGCACTGCAACAATACTGTACGAATTTGGTTTCTTTTCAGTCCTGAGCGGCTGCTGGCGCCTGTGTTGTTAAAAAAATGGGTAGAGTATCGAGCAAATGAAAATGTATCGTTCCAAAAAAACAAACCTTAAAATTTCTCGTTTCAGACTGTTTGAATTATTATGTATATATTGAGCGAGCGCTATTAATCACACGAAAGTTTTTGAGTTTCAGCTATTCTCAGGGGAAGAAAGCAAGCTTCCGAGGTGAAAGTTAAGCTTCTGCAGGTGAAAAGGAGTGCGTGATTAGTGATTTTTGGAGTGCGCGAATAGATTAATTTCTGTTTATTTTCTGTTGCAACAAATTGTATTATATTTTTGTATTCTATATTTAAGTGAGTCGTAAGGAAAGTAGCGGGAATAAATGTTACGTATCAAGATATCCTAATTAGTTTTGTTTTTCGTTGCACCCGAGGATGACCGAATCCGATCGATGCCCAGTTTTCCGAGAAGATCGGCCTTTTGCTGCTCCCTGAAATCGACGAACGAACATCCGAAGATGTCCGAGAAACTGTCGAGGAATTTGGGTATCACAGATTCTATGCTAATGTCGGTTTTGGCTTCCCTAGATAGACTAGTCACTCCCTTATCGATTATCCCGCACGGCACGATGTTGTTGAACCAATTCAGGTCGACGTTGCAGTTCAATGCCAGACCGTGCGTTGTGATGAAACGACTTCCGTGCACGCCAATCGCGCACACCTGTAAAAATCAACTTTGAGAAAGACTGCAATTCCTCCGAGCTGGGCAAAAGTGCGAATACTTTGTTGTCTCTGATCCAAACTCCTGTGTGCGGAGAGGTGCATGCATCCAAATTGAATTTCCTGCACAAGTCAATGATGGTCTTCTCGATGTGACACACATACCACCTCATGCTCTCCTTGAAATGTTTCAAGTTGATTATGGGATAGGCCACAAGCTGACCTGGGCCATGGAAGGTGATCAGACCACCACGATTGGTTTCGTGGAAATCGGCCCCTTCAAAGACACAATGTTTACAAGGCTAGCACAACACACGTACAATTGTGCAAACCTGTAGCCCTCAGTCGTTGAGCTTCGTCCTCCGTGTACTCTTTCCTCCTGATGCCCACAGTGTAGACAGGCGTGTGTTCCAGCAGCAACATGCTGTTGAGCGTAGCATCTTCGGGGCTCGAATGGTGGAGCTGAGCCAGAGCGGTTTGCACCTTCTGAGCATCCCCGTAGCTTATCCTTCCTAACCTCCAAACCTTAACCACCCTACCAGCCATTTACCAAATAGAGAAACCGACTGAATCTACAGATTACATAATGTTGAAGAAGATAAAGCCTCCATAAGGAAGATTTTTTTTTACAGGTTAGACCCTGTTATATAACGCAAATTCAGATCAGCCTAAAAGTTGCATAGCATCAACCATTTATTTTATTACTGATAATTGCTAATTACAATCTCCTCCATATAATTAAATAAACAACAAATATGATTGTGTTATTTAACTAACTGTAAACAGTAATTTAAGAAAAAACCCAAACCACATTTGAAAATTAGCGCATAGGTGTCTTGAAGATCAGCCCAAAGATGTCGCTTAACGAAACCATTGAAACTGATTAGAACACTCAAAACCAGAGCGGGGTGAAATACTTTTCCTCCCGTCATACCGATTAAAGATAAAACCCGCCAGAGAAAATTGCTAAAATGTGAAAGCACTGCTTTTTCGGTCGTTAATATTTCAATTCTTCAAATTTGACAGAGAATTGCAGCCAAACGGCTCTAGGCACCGCAATAAATGAATAATCGTTACATTCCCCAACTATCCTAGTTTCATATGCATCTTTTATATCCACTCTATCTGTTATAGTTTTCGAGAAAATCGCTAAAATGTGAAGACACTGCTTTTCGCACGTTAATTTTTCATGTCTTCAACTTTGACAGCGAATTGTAGCCAAACGGCTCAAGACACAGCAATAAATGAATAAGCATTACATTCCTCAACTATCCTAGTTTCATATGCATCTTTTGGATCCATTCTATCTATTATAGTTTTCGAGAA
>JAFMTC010000469.1:149848-162362 GCA_018845635.1 Nicrophorus orbicollis
AAAAAAGGTCGCTCAACAGCGCGTTCCCGCTTTTCTCTCTTTCGTTCGAAGCCGGTTTTCGGGTTTCCTTCGGTGCCCTCCCTTTTTTTGCCTCCCCAGAAGAACCTTTTTTTCTTTGTGCCCAACCACCATCCGAAGCGGAGGAACGTGCACGAGGAGAGCCGTCGCGGTTCTTGATGTGGGGGCGCTCCGTCCGTCCATCCCGTTGAATTCCATTATTTGCTCAACAAATTATAACATCTAACTCATGTGACTCTTTAATCGTCTCGTGCTGTGTTGCGTGCGCTCCGATCAAGCGCTCCGCGGAGGTGCTCAGTTGGTGGAAGGAAGAGTTGTTTCACGGACGCGAAACGACGGCGAAGAAGTGCTTCAATCCAAAATAGTCGATTCACTGTTGCAGAGAGGACAGGAGAAGAACGAAACCGGAGATAACTCAGCGTTCATCCAAGTGAGTAGCCTCGTTGCGCAACCTAACATCTCTTTTTTCGTTGTTTTTCGCGAGATGATCACATGTTTCACAATCACCGGTTGCGTAATCGGGAGCGCGCGAAGTCACGAGACACCGATCAATTGTTTCATTACAACATTTCGTTGAAACAATTCCAAATTCAATCGTTTCATTTCTCGATTGTTTTCAAAAATACAAGCTAATTCACGTGATTGGTAAAACATCGCACCCCAATCAATTCATTAAAATCTTCAATTTAACCACAATCATAAGATTTCATTATAACATTTAAAGAATATGACAAGTGTATTCAATTGTTTCATTTCTCGATTGTTTTTTGTTTGTTCTATAAACAACGTTGAAAACAAGCTAATTCACGTGATTGGTGCCCCAATCAATCAATTCGAATCTTCATTTTAACTACCACCATAAGATTTCATTGTATCATTTAAAGAATATCAAAAGTGTATTCAATTGTTTTAATGAACGTCAATTGCAACGTCGTTTGTTTCAACAAGCGAATTTGCGCAACCACGGGTCTCGTGATTGTTAAACATCACACCCAACAGTTCAGGCGATGCTTCGCATTTGCGGAAGCCATTTGATGTCTTCGCTTCTGAGAAGCAATTAAAGAATAAGGGCAATTCAACGAATTGCGAATGCAAATGGAAACTGCGACTCCATCAATTGTTTCGTAAACAGCAACGAAAACAGATGAACACAATCGGGTAACTAGATGAAATTGGAGCACGTGATCTTGCCGAATTCTTTTTCTTCATTTGGCATAGTTTACTTACTGAAACGAAAAATTAATTACAATGTAATGTTTCCAAGAAAAAAACTGTTCATTATCACTCAATCATTTGTTTCAATAACGAAATTGTAATAAAAAAAAAACTTGATTTAAATACTTCATTTTTGAAATCCTTGAGTGATCATGTGATGATTGAAACACGCCCCGAAGAGAAAAACAAGCAAACAAACATCCATTTACAAGTTCTTTAATAATTACGAATCCAAAGTGGACGTTCTTATGAAAAGTCGAATTAATGCATGTGAAACTAAATTAAGATCGTGTTTGTTGGTGGAAAGTAAACGAAACACGTTCATTTGTTTTAGGCACGTGATGACGTTGACTAATTAGGGCCAACAAATTCGAGTTTCATTGCGTAATCGGATCACATGTCGCCTTTCTATACTAATGGAAACGAACAGAGAAACGCATCTATTATTCGGGTTGCAAAACTTTCATAAAAATCATTGGTTTTGCATAGTTAAACAAGCAGCTGTTAATTAACCAATTGTTTACTTAAGCATTGTTTTTAAACTATTATCAAAGAATATCATGTTTAGATGGCAAAATAATGATAGTTGTAAATTGATAATTGAATATTAAGTAATAATTGTAATAATTAATGAGGAGAAAATAATGTTTAATGGAAAAATAATGAGAGAAAATTTTCTTTTCAAAGTATGTGGAAGTAATTTAAGGGACTCCAATTAATTGTTGTTTATAAAGGAAAAGTGTGCTTTGAAAATTTGACGTTAACTGTCATCAAGGAGGCACGATTCAATGTTAATAAGTAATGAACCTGAATAATTAATATTATTAATCAATAATCAATAAAATGAGCAGATTTTAACGTAACTGTTTTGATTGAAGCTGAATTATGAACAACTCCTGAAAGAAAGTTGATTATATCATTTGAAAATTTGACGTTTGTCAAAAAAAAATGATATAAACATATTCAAGTGTCAGTTTGATAAGGAAATACTGCAACATTACATAATAAATGGATTTGGATAAATATGTTGGCATTCTTCTGTAATCAAAGGGATAATATTTCCGAATATGCACATAACGTAACGTAATCAATTAGTGTCAAAAACACATGTTTGAATGAAAGAGCTGTCAATGTTAAGACGAAACAAAAGAATTTTAATGATAAATCGTACTTTTCGTGTGATTATTAGAAAGAAAAAGGCGATAATAATTGGGTTAAACAATTGAATTTGCTGAAACACTTGAATTGCACTTGATGTTGTGTAAGCACTTTAGATTGTCGAGTGGTGCTACTCGTTTATTTTCAATTTTTCATCTCTATCACGTAATAATATCGATTCATTGATTAGCAATTAGACTAAATATTTACACGTCGGTCGTAAAGCGGATGTTATGGTATCGCTTTAAGTGGACGCAAATAAGCGAGGTAGAATAAACAGAGGCGCCTATCCTACCGTAATATCCGTCCAATTGATGAATGCGGAAGCGGAAACAGGAATCGTCCGCTAATTGATGTTGGTCTGGTTGCAGGGGGTTGATTTGAATAAAACCGAGGAGCGATGGGGGCGATGTTCAGGAGCGAGGAGATGGTCCTCGCGCAGCTCTTCATCCAACCGGAGGCTGCGTATCCATCGATGTCCGAGCTAGGGGAGCTGGGAACCGTGCAATTCAGAGATGTAAGATGATCTTGGAAAAGTTGTCCCTTATTCTCGTGATCGCCGATGCGGCCATCTAACGGCTGCGACGTGCGCTAGAATTCAAAAGTTATTGAAAGTTTTCAATTTGCAGTTGAACGAAGATGTGAATTCGTTTCAAAGGAAGTTCGTGAACGAGGTGAGGAGATGCGATGAGATGGAGAGGAAGTTGAGGTACATCGAAACCGAGGTGAACAAGGACAGCGTTCCGATTCCGGACGTGCAGGAGCTGCCGAAAGCTCCGAATCCGAGGGAGATCATCGATCTGGAGGCGCATCTCGAGAAGACGGAAGGTGAAATCAAGGAGCTGTCGGAGAGCGCGGTCAGCTTGAAGTCCAACTTCTTGGAGCTGACCGAGCTGAGGCAGGTGCTGGAGAAGACTCAGACGTTCTTCGTGGAGCACGAAGAAACTAACGGGATGGATTCGGTGCACAGGGCTCTGATTCCCGAAGACACGCACAACGTGTCGATTCGCGGTAGACTCGGGTTTGTCGCCGGAGTGGTGAACCGCGAGCGCGTCCCTGCGTTCGAGAGGATGCTGTGGCGCATCTCCAGAGGAAACGTCTTCTTGCGTCAAGCGGAGATCGATAAACCCTTGGAGGATCCGGCCACCGTGAGTCCATTTGATTTTCGGTTTCTTTTTATTGAGCTTGAATTTAATGTATGTCCGGTTGTAGGGTAACGAAATGCACAAGACCGTCTTCGTCGCCTTCTTCCAAGGTGAGCAGCTGAAGAGTCGCATCAAGAAGGTGTGCACCGGGTTCCACGCGTCGCTCTACCCGTGCCCGAGCAGCGTCAGCGAACGCAGCGAGATGCTGAAAGGCGTGAAGCTACGCCTGGAGGATCTGAACCTGGTCTTGAACCAGACGGAGGATCATCGTCAGCGCGTCCTCATCAGCGTGGCCAAGGAGCTGCAGAACTGGAGCGTGATGGTGCGTAAGATGAAGGCCATCTACCACACGATGAACTTCTTCAATATGGACGTGACGAAGAAGTGCTTGATCGGCGAATGCTGGGTTCCGGTGAAGGACATCCCCGTCGTGCAGAAGGCGTTGACAGATGGTTCGAACGCGTGCGGCAGCTCCATCCCGTCCTTCCTGAACGTCATCAACACGACGGAGAATCCGCCGACCTTCAACAGAACCAACAAATTCACCAGGGGATTCCAGAATCTGATCGATTCGTACGGCGTCGCCTCGTACCGCGAATGCAATCCCGCCCTTTACACGATCATCACGTTCCCGTTCCTCTTCGCCATCATGTTCGGAGATTTGGGCCACGGTCTGGTCCTGCTCATCTTCGGGGCCTACATGTGCGGCTTCGAGAAGAAACTGTCCGCGAAGAAGACCGACAACGAGATCTGGAACATCTTCTTCGCGGGTCGATACATCATCCTGCTCATGGGTCTGTTCTCCATTTACACCGGCTTCTTTTACAACGACGTCTTCTCCAAGTCGATGAACATCTTCGGCAGCACCTGGACCGACGACATGCAGTCGTACAACTGGACGACCGTCGAGAAGAACGAAGCCCTGGAACTGAACCCAACCACGGACGCCTCGCCGATCCCGTACCCCGTTGGGCTGGACCCCGTCTGGCAGCTGGCCAAGAACAAGATCATCTTCTTGAATTCGTACAAGATGAAGCTTTCGATCATCTTCGGCGTCATCCACATGATCTTCGGCGTCTGCATGAGCGTCATCAATTTCGTGCATTTCAAGAGGATCAGCAGCATCTTCCTGGAATTCCTGCCGCAGATCCTCTTCCTCATCTGCCTGTTCGCCTGGATGGTCGTCATGATGTTCCTCAAGTGGGTCTTCTACACGGCCCAAGGAACGGACGTCAAGTACGGAACTTCTTGCGCCCCATCCGTCCTCATCTTCTTCATCAACATGATGCTCTTCAAGGAGAACGAAGCGCCGAAAGGATGCGACGTCTACATGTTCGACTTCCAGCCGATCCTGCAGAAAATCCTCGTGTTCGTCGCGCTTCTGTGCATTCCGGTCATGCTCCTGGGCAAACCGATCTTCGTGATGATCTCAAGGAAAGTCAGCAAGAAGCACGTGAGTTTTTCCGACACGATTCTCAAGGAAACTGTGATCTTTTAACGTTCTCGTTGATCTGTTTCAGTGTCACAGCAATGGTGACATCAATCAGGGCATGGAGCTGCAACCTGAGGTCGTCGAGGAACCCAAACAATTGGAGGGTCACGACGAGCACGAGGAGGAGCCGATGGGAGAGATCTTCATCCACCAGGCCATCCACACCATCGAATACGTGCTCAGCACGGTGTCTCACACCGCATCTTACCTCCGTCTCTGGGCTCTGTCTTTGGCTCACGCCCGTAAGTCCCCCCACACACAAAAATCGCACAACCGACTAACTGATTATCTTCAGAGCTGTCCGAGGTATTGTGGAACATGGTCCTGAAGATGGGACTCAGCGACCCATCGTTCGTTGGGTCCGTCAAACTCTACATCGTCTTCGCCTTTTGGGCCGTTCTGACCCTGGGCGTCCTCGTCATGATGGAGGGTCTCAGCGCTTTCCTTCACACCTTGCGTCTTCACTGGTAAATCTACATTCTTAACTTTACTAAAAGCATCCACTAAAACACTCTAATTTTAGGGTCGAATTCATGAGCAAATTCTACGCCGGTTTGGGCTATCCCTTCCAGCCGTTCAGCTTCAAAATAATCCTGGAAGAGGACGACAAAGAGGAAGATTAAATGCAAAACAAGAATTTAAACAAATCACAAAAAAAAACTATACAAGAAAAACGTAGATGCTAAAGACGAATTACATTACATGAAGAGGATATTAATGAATAATTCAATCGCAGAATTAGTATTTAGATTGAGCAATAAACGAAAATGAAAAATAAATGTATTTATTATAATTTAAACCTTAAAACATACATTTTTTTTATTATCGACGGTGTAACTCATCAGATGTAAAATGTTCTGTACAACAAAGACCCTCCTCAATCCTCCTCCTCGGTCATAAGATCGTCCTCATCGGACGTTTCGAACGGCTCTCCGGTTATGGAATACTCGTAATCGATCATCTCCTGATCCGATAAATGCGAATCTCCTTCCACGAACGAAGCGAACCTGCAAAGCAACGAAATCATAAAAACAATCAACCAAACAACAGGACAGCAATCACCGTTTTCCGTTCTTCAGCTTCAAGAATAACTTCCACTGATTGCAATCGGGACTCGAGCAGAATTTGCGCAAATCCTCGATGGCTTTCGTCGTCTCCTTCACGCCTTGCTCGTGGTACTGCTCTTCCGTAATCAGATTGATCTTCGGCGGGAATTTCCTCTTCCAAATTGCCTGCGATTTCGTTATCCACTGCTTGGGGAAGTTGTGCCCGAACACGAGAAGCACGATTTGACCCATCGCCGCCTCCTGGAAGTGACTGCTGAAGAAGACCAAAAGCAACGCGGCAGTTTGCAAAGTCCATTGGATTATATTGTGCGTCCTCTCGTTCTTCACAGGTCCAAACCAGTAGCAAACTTAAAAAAAGAAAATATCAGTAAACAAGAATTTGTTTAGTTAAAACATAGATTTACCGATGAACGAGATAATTCCGGTTATGAAAGCGTAACAGGCGACGTGAGTTTGGTAATTCAAAAGGATCACCCGGATGTTTTCCCAAAGCATTTGCACTATGTATATTCCAACTGTCCAACCGCAAATGGCCACTCCATACATCATCGGTTTCTTTAAAAAATAACATAAATTGTTTGTCAATCTAATAAGTTAACATACGCTTACCCTAGGGAACAATTTACTGATGAAATAGATGAGTATCAAGAAGGAAGCGCAGATCCCGAAGCTGATTCCGCACAAGTAATAGAACACTGTGTTCCTGCTCAACTTCTTAGCAGAGAGGAACAGGAAAACGCCTACGGCCACCCTCAGCACCTTCCAATAATCGATTCTGATTATATTCAAGTACACGTTGTACTCCTCGATGCTGTCAATCCCGATGCAGCTCTGATTGAACGGATCCAACCGCACTTGCTTCTGCTTCCATGAGAATAAATTCAGACTCCAACTGGATCTGTGTGCCAGGTACTCTTTGAACACAGCATCCGATGTCGGGCCTTCGTAAGTCAGATAATTTTCATTTTTCAAATCCACTTGCAACTGTAAGCAGCAATCGTCATTACTATAAATAAAATTATATATATGTCGAGCAGTAACCCAACCGTGACTGTCTGCCACAGGTGGATGATGTACTTCGGCTTCCCCCGATAGCAGTACACCTGGAACCTGTCCTGCTCCTGCTTGTGGTGGATGACATCTCCCTGCTGCAAGAAATAAGCTGCAACAGACAAACACTCACATAACCTCAGACAACAAAAAATTTAAATCATCTACACTCACTGGACGACGACACCGGAGGCAAGCAGACAACGAGCACTGCGAAACAGAACAGCGCGAATTTAATCATTTTCGCTGCTTCGCTCCTCTAAATTATGAAGGTATTCGTATATAAACATAACCGCATTTAACGGCCCAAACGACAATCAGCTTTTGAAAAGAAAATATAAGACTGGTTCCAACGATTTCAAGTCGCAGGCAACCAAATGTACATATTGTATTTATTGTTGTTTCTATAGAAACGTAATAACAAGTTCTTGTTATTAGTTTTGTTGTTTGAATTTATGGGTTTGGTTCATCTTTTAGGTAAGTTAATTTGAATTAATATTTAATAATTATGTTGATTATGAGATTTGGATGTAGTTATTATTCAAATTGTGATAAATGTGATTCTAGCTTCGTTTAAAGGATATTGGATTATATATTGGATATTGTAAATCATTTGTTGTATATTTGTTGTATAGTTTATTATCAAAAATATTGTTAAATAACAACGCACTACTCAACTCTAAGAGATGCAAGTTAATGATTCTCGCTGAAAATCAAAACATGTACACGTATTCTTAATAGTTTAGTTCATTGTACGCGTTTCTGTGCATTGTCCTTCACGAAAGGACAATGTAAGAAACATTTGATTCGCATCTGTCAGAGTTTTTGTTTCAATGTTCCCTTTTTTTTTACATGGACGCTCCTGCAGACTTAAAAATACCCGCCACCTAAGATCTAGTGAAATGTTTGAATCGAAAACTAGAAAGACCCGTACTTCGTTTCAGTCCTGTAGTACGTCGAGCTGCAACGCGAGAAACGCATGTTTAATTCAGTTTCCTTATTTTTCAGATTTAAGTTACCATCTCTCTGGGTTCGGCTGAAGGCATTTGTCTGCGAGAGAATCGTACGTTAATCCCATGGGACATCTCACGAACTCCGTGCCTTTCTGCCTGCAGACTATGACGTTGGCGCAGTCTTCGCTGAGGCGGAACACTGTCCTCTCCTGGAAATATTGGCAGATATCGACGTTGGCTGTAGGAAGTTTAGATTAGTGTTGGAAGTAGGAGAGAGTTAATTGAAAATCACCGTTCTTCAAATTGAAACCCGTGGAGTAAGAATGCGCGCAGTTGACTTTATCCGCCGAATCGCAAATGCCGAGGCCCTGAAAGAGAGGCAAATCTGCAAGTGTAAGGGATTTTTAAAAAATTAGGTATTTACGTCGTCGAAGAGGAAGCCGTCGGGGCACTGGAACTCTCCGACGATTTCGTCGTTTTCGCAGACGAAATAGTTGGCGCAATTCGTCTTGTTCCTGAAACTGCCGCTCCCCTTCGGGCATTCCTGGATTGCGATCTTCGGATCAATCTTCGAGCCGCACCCGGCGTTTAATGGATAATCGCAGTAGCTTTTGTACGCGTTAAAGTGCAGTCCTTCCGGGCATTCCTGCTCGATCACGAAACCGTCCCAGCAGTTCACGTACTTGTTGCAACTGGTGCCAGGGAATTGTCCGCGCGGTTTCTTGCAGTACTTAATCAGGTAAGGATTATCTGCAAAGTGTTGCGTTAATAATTGCATTCTATGGTACGGTTTAGACTTGATTACGAGTTGGTATTGTTGGCAGCGTAATCGGAACGGTTACCGGTGGAATTGTGGGTTTGGTATACGGAGGTTTAACAGTAGGAACTGTGGGTTTGGTGTACGGAGGTTTAACGGAAGGAATTGTGATTGGTGGGTAATCCGTGGAGGGTGGTCGGTAACTTCCGTCGGTCGGCCAAATTCCGGATGTCGGTTGCTTTGGAAAAGCTGAAAAGTTTGTATTAAAAGACACATTTTCTTTATGTTATACTCGAATTGAATTGCTTTACGTGCTACAGGTTTGCCGCGGCAGTCGACGTTGTAGGCGTAATCGCAGTAACCCAGAGGGCCGAAGGCCAGAGTCGGAGGACAGAACTGCTCGACGACGTTTCCCTCCCAGCAGTTGACGAACTTATTGCACCATCTGCTCGGGAATTGTCCGCGCGGCTTCAAGCAGTACTTGCTCAGATCCTCGAGATTCGGGGGTTCGATCGTGACTTGCGGCGGGTGAGTGGTGATGTACTTCGGCGGCACAGGTTGATAGTTCCCTGGAAGATAACTCCCACCGTTTGGATCGTACTGCGGCGAAGGCAAAACCACCGCCACCTGGTACTGATTCACGTTCTGCCTCGTGAGATTGCTGCCCCCCTCTAATTGCCGTGCAGAGATGAGAAACAAAAAAAAGGCGAAATGAACATGAGATGAGGATGATCGAAAGGGATTCCTACTCGATTTAATGATACGAATTTCTTGTTGGGCCTCCTCATCGCGTGGGGCGAGTTCATTAAAAGGATTCTGCACGTAATGGATGGGTTGGAAAAGGAGGAGCGCGTGTGCATTCGGACTACCATTAGAGCCGATTGTCTTCTGTGATTTAGGTTTACCATTAAGGAACCAGACGGACAAAAAAATACATGGAAAGAAAGAAGGTGGACATTCGCTTCTAGAAGCGAATTTCATGTCCTTGACCCACGCTAATAACTAGCATCGCAAATTTAGTACACGACGCCCCCACGCAATGCGTATCATTGTTATTTGAATACAAAAACAACAACAATTATCTTTCAAGTTAATAATTCAAGTGAAACAGCAACAAGTACATGTAAAATCTTAAAAATTAGAATAAAACACATTCACTTTTAATTAGGAAAAGATGAAATCTACACAATTTAAGATCAAATTCACTGAATTCATTATTTGATTACAAAAAAATTGTAAAAATATTCAAAGAAATCATAAAGTGAAACTTTTAGGAAATATTCAAATTAATTAAATATTTAAGATCAACCAAGTGAAATTTCTGAATGAAAAATTGCAAAATTAATAATCTATTTTTAGTGTACAAATCATGAATAAGTTCATAGGATTCAACAAATATTCAAGACAATTGTAATATAAACATGAGATAAGTAGATTTCACTTTACAGGATTGAATTAAGTGTAAATGTAATTTAATTTAGATTGCTTTATTTCAGAAAAAAAAGCAATCAATGGAAATTGGTATTTGTGTTCAATGAACGGAAATGAGTATTAGATGTTGACAAAGCATGATTTGACTTTTTCAGAATTCTTCAAATGGATTGATGTTGGCAATGAATACTAAGAATATGAATGATGTTAACTAACTATCAAAGCAAAGTACGTATAAGTTTTAAGTGTATTTTTTTTTCTTCAAAAAATTTGATTTTTCTTTTCAGAACACTTGAAATGGATCGTTAGCAATGAATGCCAGGCATTAATGGATATTGGGCTTGCAACTCTTACCATTCAGAAACGGATTGTCTTGGTAGACGTTCTCATCTTCAGCTGAGAAGACGGCGCCAGCAGCGACGAAGACGACGACGAGGGACAAAAGTGCGTACCTCATTTTATCGCTCGAGTTTTTCGCGGATTACAAAAGTTGCGCCGTCGTTCCGCTCTCTTATATAACTCATCTTCATCCCTCCTTCTGCCGCTGAAAAAATACACACACACATACAGATCCCTATATACTTTTACACAAGTATATAATATGTTAAGCCAGGTACAGAGAATCTCTGCGAACTCTCGAAGGTATTTCCTTTTGCAATTGGAATCCTTTTTTTTTTCAGCTTTATGTAGTTTATTTTTTCGTCTTCTCCTCCAAATGGAAACTGGTATACAGAAAGATGGAATATATGTAGTTTTATATTCATTTATATATGTATAAATTCATGATTCAGTGGCAGGTGTTAATCAAATGCATTTTAATTTCATCGCATTCTCGTCTGCCAATTTGTAAAACGCTTAATTGACTTAATTTTTCTTAATCTTTATGCGATTATTACATTCAATGTCTAGATAATCAAAATAATCATAATATTTATTTAGTATTCAGTAAAGTTTCAGTAAAGAAACATTAATTAATTAGCTTTCATTTCAATTGATTAATGCAATTAATTGAAGATTTCGTAATTGCTTGTAAATTAATTATTAATTCAATATTGCAAATTGAAACATTTTAAATTATGGATTAAATGTGTTTCAGGTTGGAATGAAAGATGAGGTAGATAAATCAATTAATTTTGATAATATCCTTGAATGGTGATTGATAATCTGTAAATACAATTTAAAGTGCCGGAGAAGAGGATGAAAGGTAAAGTTAAAATAAGATTTCGGACAAATAGTTTAATAAGTAATACAAATATTTTTCGGTTTGGTGCATCGTTTGGCGATGACCTTAACATTGAGAAAACATCGATGTGTAAACTTGTGAGGAAAGTGCGAAATATGCGAAGAAATGCGGGCAAATCGATGAACCTGTTGTTTCGAGTATTGTCGATGGATGCCATGTTTGGCGGTCGGTAATCGACCCGAAATTCTTCCGTGGGCCGCGGCCCCCGTTACAAAATCTCCCACCGGCACGTAAATAATAAGAATAATATCGGTGCAAAAGGAAAGAAGCGAAAAGGTAAGAAATTATCATCGGATCCCCTAAGCACCGCGCGGCAATTAACTTTAATTGCCAACAAGGAATTCTCCTTTAAGAGATCCGAACACAACCCCGAGAGTGCGGAGCGGATGGATGGGCGAAGCAAAGTAAAATAAGGTTGCAAAAGAAAAGTAGGAGAGGAACAACGACGGTCTTGTTTCTATGTAACTTATGTCCGCCGAGGAATCTCCGAGAACGAACAAAGCGCGCGCGTGGTGAGGCCAAGCAGAAAGAGAGTCGGAGGAGAGAAGACAAATGTTGCGGAACGGAAATCCCGGGGTCGCGCGAATGTCTCCAACTTTTTTGCAAAAAGCAAAAAGAAATGTGCACGAAAACACGAAAAAGTCCGTTTCTTAGAGGCGGACCGAGGTATCTGACCGGTCAAGTTTTTAACTGTAAAGGAAGGAACGAGGAGGAGAAGAAGTGCTGGCCTGCAAATAAGAAGAGCTCGAGGAGGATGATGAATGCGCGATGACGGGGGACCCTTTTACCCCAATATTTGCACAAAAGCTATTCTGTTTTGCGGCGGGCGATGAGAGACGGAGCGCGCGCGTTGCGTATGCGATTCATCATTTCGTCGTCTTCTGGAACTGGTTTCGGGCCTTCCGAAGACGTCTCATTAATCATCACCCCGTGCGGAGATAAGATGCTCTTTATAAGTGCTATTAATTTGCATTCATATCTCAAT
>JAFMTC010000469.1:168278-186491 GCA_018845635.1 Nicrophorus orbicollis
GCTCAACTACGAAGAGTACAACTTCCACGTCTTCTTCGCGCCCATCGACGTCCTCATCAAGGACACCGTCTGCGAGAAACCCACGCCCCAATACCTCTACGCCCTTTACCGATAGTCTCCTAGTTTATTCATCGATGTTTAAGTTCCACATATTCATACTAACACATGAGACCTTGCACCAATTTATTAGTACTGTAATCGATTTGTTGCATTTAAGTTATCAAAAAACACCGATTTCTTCTCAAAAAAGAAACTAGTCAATTTGATTTCAATTAGTTTTTAAACTAAATAATGCAGCGAGTTAATCACAATTTATTAAGGGATAGGAGATGTAATGCACATCAAATAACTCTTTGTATTATTATATATAATTGTTTTATTTCTTTGCCTGTATAATGCGATTCCAATAGTCTACGTAATATATTTCAACCTACGATTAACTGCGCATTTCGATATCCTGTATTTCCCGTTTTCTTTTATGAAACAAACAAAAATAACTGGTTTTCGGTATGTAGTAAACATCTTAAACAAAAAAACCCAACAATGACTAGAAAGTTGTGTGAACTAGCTTTCATCGCTCAATTCATAATTTTCAGTGTACAAATAAACAATGTTTACGCACTTGAACTTTGTTCAATTACGTGCACTTGGATGAGGCAGGAAATGCAATTGAAATTAATAGGGGAGTGAATAAATGACCTTGGCTCCTCCCCTCGTGAACCGATGAAAACCCTCAAAAATAAATTCCGACGACGATTGGACGAATGTCTTAGATTTTGCAAGGTGTAGGCAACCAAGTTAGCTATTCTAAATGGGTAAATAGAACGGTAAGGTAATGGAAATACCGTTCGTTTTGCTGTGTTTGCATTTCTAAAAGTATATTTGTATACCTGAAAGAGATCCATGGCGAACTTCTGATTGCCAGCGTTGTAGATGGGAATCGTGGGTATTTCCGCCCTTCCTAAGGCCACCACAGACATCAGCAGTACGCAAAATATGGTAGCCTGCTGCATTTCGACCGTCGTTCTCTGCACACCACTAACTAAACTGATGATGATGTTGTTGTTGTTGATTACGAATGACGAGGAGGTGGATGAGACGAGAATAGGAGCAGTAGGCTGTTGAACCTGCGCGTCTGCAACCGCTACTCGTCTCTTGCGGTTCGCGCACTTCCAAATCGCACCGGACTGCCGCAGAACGGGTTTTTCTTTGGTCTTTTTCTTATTGTGACTCGTCGCGTGACATTGAGAATGCAATGCTTCGTAACGACCTCACACAGATAGTGCTTTTGTGTGTTTGCGTGCGATTGGCGATGGGTTTTTCCAAGCTCGGCAAATTTCGAAATAGCAGCCGCAGCAAGAGTGAGACAGTGCAAAGTCTGCGCAACGGTAGCAAATCAACGGCGAATCAACATTCGGGATAAAACGTTTATTGTCGTGAAAAGAAAAGATATTTCAATTTGCGAAAGTCATAGTCGTTAAAAGAATACTGCAAAATAATAATAATATAGTAAACAGGAGTAAAAATAAAGGAGATCTTTTTCAACAAAAACAATTAAAATTAAATGAATAAGAAAAGCCTCGATCGGTGCAGAACCGTTTTGAACACATGTGGATTTTTGTACTTGGAAAACAATAATTATTTTTCGTTTGATCTCAAACGTCTCTAGTATTGTCGACGGATGATTTGAGCAGCTCGTGCACGACGACATACTTACCCACTCTGTCGTCGCCTGGCATCACGCCGTACGTGTGCTGGACACGAGAAATCGGTTTGTATCTGGAAGCAGACGAAATGGGATAAGATTCCGAAGAATTCGAAGATTGCTCGTAAAACCTGCTGAGGACGTCGGATATGCTCGTTTCCAGATTATCAAAGGCCACGATGTACTTGGGCAGTTTCTTGCTGGGCGGATAGTTGTTCCTCATCCAACTGGAAGGAGATTTGTAAAAGTAGTCGGCCTCGTCCACGTATCCATCCACGTTCTCCAGGTTCGGGTTGCAAGTTAAGAAGCGAGCCGTCACGTTGACGTGCAGATGACTGTAAAGAGGCGTCGAATGGCACGGCATCAGGAAGAGGATGCTCGCATCCTTCGGATCCTTCAGGGCCAACTCTCGGAGCGGCTGCATGACTTCCAACGTTCCCTTCTGATGGACACGCCCCCAGTAGACGGCCGGAACGACGTTACCAATCAAAATCACTATGGCCACCACCCAAACAATGGCGCTGGAAAATTGACGATAGTATACGAGTTTACCCGGGAATCTCGTTCAACTCACTCGGATGCCTTCCTGCTCCAATTGCTCAAGTACTGAGCGCTTATCTTCAGCATGATGGGAAGGATGGGTAGCAGAAATCTGAACTCCTTGTGACCCAGACAGCTGTAAACGGCCGTCACGAAGCACACGGTTCCCAGCAGGATCAGCTCTTCGGGGTAGTTGCGACGATTCTTCAGGATGTGGACGACGGAGATGATGAAGGGCAGTATCTGAATGCCGAGGATCGCGGGAATCCCCTGCGATAGATACCAGTGCCATGGGTGGGATCCGTACCATATGCCCACGTTATTCAACACGTTCATCTTCAGGAATTCCCATTGGGATATAAGAAGAGAACCATGGACGGCGCTGTCGATGGCCACGCTCGCTGTGAATACAACCAACCTGAAACAACAATACCCTATCTACAAAACATTCAACTGAAAACAATTTACATTAGGTCTACAAGTTATACTAATGACTGAAAAATTAAAAGGAGCTAATTGGGTTGCCTAGCTCGATTATCCAATTCCAATTTGAATATAATTTGATATTAGCAACAAACTGATATATCTTGAAATTTTCAATAGTTTAGATATAATTCAATTATTTTTCATATTCGGAATTAATTGAATTTCAAAATTTGATTGAATTTACACAATATAACTTACGCAATCAAAATGTATTTGGTCAAGACTTCTTTGAAGGTTTTTCCACTGCTTAAAACATTATATAAACATAATGGGATCCAGACCAGAGCTCCTGTTGGCCTCAAAGCGCAGACCAAACCGACAATCCACAGGAATTTCAAACTGTGGTTCTCTTTGAAAGAGAACTGTGAGAGAGCAATGATTGTCAGATTGGTCTCCAAAGTGTTGATCAACGTCCTAGATCCAGTGTAGAACCAGAACCATGAGCTTCCAATGCAGAACATTGACCATTTGGTCTTGCCGCACCACTTCCAAAAGCAGTAATCTGAGTAAGTGCTCAGAGTGGCTTGTAAGAATCTTGGCAGTAAAATCTAAAAACAGTATAAAATAAACCTTGTCATCTGGATATTTCCATCAAGTACTAACCAATAGTTGAGCGGAATCTAATTGGATTAGATTGAAGAACTTGTAAAAGGCAGCTATTATCAGTGGGTGGATGTAGCTGCGAATGCCATGAGTCCATTCCCATGTCAGGTATCCATACCCGTACACCAATTTGTGAGCCACCTCGAGACTCTGCCAGTACTCATCTGGCACGAACCAGGTGTTAACGAAGAATACAGAGATCCAACGTATGGCAAGGAATATCGCAACTGCTAGCAAGTTGTTCATCTTTTAATTTATTGCACTTTCACTGATGGTTTAACTCAGAAAAACAAACCATTTAAGTGGAGCAACAAACAACAGAAGAGAAATAAAGAAAAACGCGGGTGGTCGCGTCCCACCTTCCTGTTATTTATAAATATGTTGAGGTTATTTATAATAAACAGGTTATGTCATCACGAAAACAATGCATAATGACGGTGTGATGATACCAACGAAGCAAAAATTCATCTAGGTCAATGACATCAATCATCGCCGCCAGAATGCACCTGCTTAATTAATTTAAAATAGGTGTTAATTGGGTTGCCTAACTCGTTTTTGTTTTTTATTATTATGCAATAAGAATATTATTCATGTATAATTATATAAATATAATTTGTTTTTTGTAAAGAGAGAACCTAAAATATACCGAAGAAACGATTCGATGTGTTTGTGTTATTGCACGAAGCAGCGGATTGTATGTAAACTTTCGCGGAATTGCGTAAGGCCAATAATGATTTGAATTACAACTAGATGAACGATTAGTATTATTACATCACAGAATTGCGCTGGACGAGAACCAGATGGCAATCGTCGCAGACGCGCACCGGTTTTGCGGAGGACGGTAGGGACAT
Organism: Nicrophorus orbicollis; assembly: GCA_018845635.1. Lineage (NCBI taxonomy): Eukaryota > Metazoa > Arthropoda > Insecta > Coleoptera > Silphidae > Nicrophorus > Nicrophorus orbicollis. The sequence goes on from JAFMTC010000469.1 coordinate 172,464, forward strand.
CGAATTGTCGGAGCAAGAGTTGCAGAAGATTTCGCCGCAGTTTCTGCAATGGTGCTGCAAATGTTGTTCGATATTGTAGACACTCTGCATCGACGGATCTATCAGATGATATTTACCTTTCGTCTGGTCAGGTTGAACTCCTTGCTGCAGGCTTTGCAGTGGGTGGCAGTCGTGTCTTTGGCCCAGGTCGACGAATCCGTCTTCGATTTGCTCGCCTCCTCCTTCATATCGGACAACTGCAGTTTGGACAGGCTCAGCTGTCTGCCCAATTCCTCCAGTGTCTGATCCTGCTCCAAGCTGTGCTCTTTCAGTGTGTAATAATCTTCCTGCAGCGAGATGTATTTCTGAAACGAATCAATACATCAGTTTCAAAAGCATATGTATGATGACTAAACTAAGAAGAAAGTGTTTAAATCAGCAGACTTTGATTATAAAATTTGTCGTTAATTAAGAGCAGTGTTTTCTTAAACTGCCGAAAGTTATCAAAATAAAGATATAGTGTTTTCAAATAGATGAGATTTTCGTAAAAATGAAGACAATTCAAGAAGCTTGATCTGACAATTAGAACGTAAATACAAAGTCTTCCAAGAAACCTTTGATTGTAAATCGTTAATATAAAGACAATTCAAAAAACCTGACTTTGCTATCAAGATGGTAATGACTCCTTATGTCGTTAAGAAATGATTATAATAATGTAAATATAGTCTTCAAGAAACCTGTCTTTCTTTGAAAATAGTTCAGGCTAATTGAGAGCAGCGTTTTTTGTTTCTTGCTGCAATAATAAATCTATTGTGTTGTTTTACTTGAGAGATGGCCTTGTGTTGCGTCAGCTCGTGCTGCAATCGTCCGATCTTCTCCCTGTCCTGCTGCATCGTCTCCTGCAGCGATCTCCTCCACTCCCTCTCCACCTTCAGGTCGCTCTCAAAGTTCGTCGTCTGCTCCTCGGTCTGACTCAAGTGCAGATTCAGCTCTCTCTTCTGCGCCTCGGTGGACATCAGGCAGTCCTCCGTCTCTTTATATCTTCGATGCGGGAAATAAACGAAAAAAACAAAATAAACGATAACTAAATCATAACTGTGTGAAGGTTAGAAATTATATGCATTGTGTTAAATTAATTGGAAGAAAATTTAAATAAAAAGTGTTAAAGAAATGTTTGTAATAATAATAATAATGAATAGTTCGGGGATTAAAATTTGCCATGGGTTTCAATGTGTTCTTTTTTTTTGTATAATTTTATTTAGTTAGTTAATGAAACCAAACTATGTTATCATATTATAAGTTCCACTTAATATCTAAAAATATAAATTATTTCTTCTCCACCTTTAATCAACTAACTACTTTGATAGTCGATAGAAAGTAAAATAAAATCACAGCATCATCATCATATCTTTTTTTGTTGTAATCTCTTCAGAACATTATTTTGTTATATATATATAAATATTCTGTTTGCTTCAGCAGAGCAAAGTAATCTAGGAATACTCTTTATAGCGGATTTAAGTCAATTAGATTAGGTCTCATTATTAGTCTAATTATTATTAGGTATTAGAAGAGAGGTATTAGCTATTTTGAACTGCGAGATATAAAGAGATAGAGAAAGAGAAGGTTATGCGAGAGCCGTCTCATACGTACTTATGTTCGAGGTTTACAATCGTACCGGACATGGATTGGGCCTTCGCCTCGAGCTTGCTAATTAACTCTGTTTTGTGTTTGACAGAACCCTCGCACTCCTGAAACGAAGCCACTTACAATACGTTCATCAACGACAGCACACGCACGTTCACGTGTTGTGTTACACAACGAAACATAGTAAATCGGTATTGTTATAAAAATTTGTATGCATGTGTGTAAAACAAAGAGAGAAAGAGAAAACAATAATCGAAGAGGCGACTGCGGTGGCGGCGTTTAGGGTTTGTCGTTAGTCTCGGCGACGACGGCTCGCGGGGCGGGCGTCGGCACGAAGGGGCGGGGCCTCTCCGACGTAGGCGTGGTGCGCTTCTTCTCCTGGGCGTGGTGATTGAACTTCTCCAGATTGGTGAGGATCTTGCCGATCTGACAGGTCTTCGCCTGCAGCCGGCTCACCACCTCGCCCTTCTGCGTCAGCTCCATCTCGCACTCCTAAACGGCACAAGCAACAGTAAAACATGGATGACGGTGACGCGTTTCGGACGGCGACCACGACGAAGGTGCGACAATGATTTGATTTTACGAGAGACGCGCTCACGAAACGTGAATTACCTGCAACTTCTTGTACATCTCCAGGTTGATCAGCTTGATCTCGTCGAGCTGTCGCCGCAGCGAGATGATCGTGTCCTGCTTCTCGTGGATGTCCTTCTCCAACAGTTTCATCGCGACCTCCATTTCAGCTTTCAGGTCCATCTTGAGCAAAACAGAAATCAGTTGGGGCTCAAATAGTTGAAATAAAAACAGTACTTGAAGTTGTAGTTCTTTGTCTGCTTCTTGCCGCAATTTGCGCTCCTCCTCGAGCCTCTGCTTCAGCTCCGCCACTTCTCCGGTATTACTCGAAGACTCTATGGTTTGCCCCGACTCGCAGAGCATGCTGATCCTCATGCTGGACTCTTCCCTACCTAGGTCCAACCTCAACTGCTTGTTCTCTCCAAAAAGCGTGTACAAATTGTTCTTCGCGATGGCCAGGTCCTCCTTCATGAGCGCATTCGTCGTGGTCAAACTCTCGACTTTATTTTGAAGATTGGTAACAGTAGCGCTGAAAATGCGATCAAGTTAAAGCAATACTCGACTATAATTTGTATCGAATTACTTTAAATGCCTGTTCAGCTCCTCGATGTAATTCTTCTGATCGAGAACTGTAGTCATGTGGCTTTCATCCTCATCCTCTTCGTTGCCCAAGTCTGTGGAGACTTGGTTGGAAGATCTCAGGTACAGCGAGAAGTCGATCACACCCTGAGGGCAATCCAAATCCTCCTCCTTCACGCACAGATTGCAATCGATCACGTTCAGACCGACGAGGAGACCGATGATAATTATGGCTTCATCGCTGAGCATCAGAGCATCCGGTTCGAAATATTCAGCGAGAGCCTCGTCCTTGTTATCGAGGAGCACCTTCAGATAATCGGCGAGCTTCTTCTGCATCAGCGCCAACCTCAACCAAGCCCTGGCTCGTCCCATGTGGGTGCTTTACCAAAGCAAAATATTTTTAAAAAATCGTATGCAAACATGTGTGTAATTGCCTTACTTAACGGTTGGCAAATCTCGAACGCTCGAGGTGATGTCCTGAGCTTCCGGAGCAAACTTTTCGACGGTCTGCAGGATATCCCATAGCTCCTTCTTCGGTCCCAGCAGGCCCTTCTTGGGCCTCAGACCGTGCCTCAGGACGTGCTCCAAGACGATGAAGAAATGCTGCAGTGGCATGTGATCGGAGTCGAGCATCCTTCCATACCGCAGACTCTGCTCGATCAATTCTTTGACGACCAATTTGCTGATGTTGACGAGATTGCTGCGCTCGATGACGACCGGATCCCGACCTGCAAAGGAAACGCACAATTACAGATCTCTATTGATTTCGTTCTTCGGGCTCGGAAAGGGAACGGAACGACTTTTGCGGGCACCGAAATTGTGCTGGACCTCCTGCGTCGTCGGCGGATTGTTGTTCATCGGATATTCGACGTCGTGCAGCTCCTTGAGACACAGCCATTCTCCATCAACGGAGACTCGAAAGTTGCACAGGTAGATCGTGTCCTGTGCTCCTGCCATATCATCTGATACTCCTCCGCCGCCGCCCACTACTCCGTTCCCGACGACTCCACCGCCGTTCTCGATCATCTCCAGCACTTTCATTTCCAAATTTTATTGCGATTTGGGAGCGCAAACGATGCAAGAGAAGAGACGACGTCGCGACGCCTCACGCACGTACACACCAACACACAGGGATCTATCGAACATAGGGCTCCCCCTCGACGCAAGCGCTCTTCGGAACTTACCATCGATTTTTTCCACCGAAAGAAATCGCACGACATTCTTACCTAATCAAACAATACCAATTTCCAATCATCATCCGAACACAAACACCTCTAAAAAGACATAATCATCGAAGAAAAATATTGAAATTACGTTTAAACACTATTACCTGCACGCAACTTCAATCTTCATTTTGAATTTCTAAAACTTTCGCACAACAAAACTCGATTCAAAAACGACTTATCGTTACAATACAAATATACCAGACAAGAATCAACAAATAATCGTTCCGATTTTGTCTGTCGTCATGGAGATTTCATTAAAATATGGCTATCTTGTTTCGATAATTGGATTGCATAAACAAAGTAAAACAATAACAAAACACCAAACATGATTATAATTTGAATTATCATGAAAACAGGAAAGAGATTACGATAATTAAGCATGCTCGAAGATAATCAGGGTATTCCGATACACATATTACTGAAGCAGAAACCTTTACTTAAAAATCGATTAGTCGTCGGAAAACGCAAATAGTAAATAAACAGTGTGACTCAGAGGCTTTAGGGAATTGCTCCCATATAAAAAAGTGCAATTGAAAAACAAATATCAAATTATATTACGCATTTCGTAGATGTATTATTGTTTTTTCGTATATGAACAAATTTGCGAGTTTAACAAATATGCAAATGTATAGAAACAAAAGGTTGTTTATACAGCAAAGTTTTTGACTGGCTTTATCTACTTATGACAATTCTCGAATAATTTTAAGATAAGCTGTGATAAATAATCCAAATTCGTATTGTTTATGAATTTAAAATTAGTTACAATAAGCAAATATAAAGGTTCGTGAAGTTAATTGGAATTTCAAATTTGGTGTACGTTTGGTTGCCTATATGGGAAAATTGTTACTCGTTAACAATTATTGTACAAGATGTTATAATTAAACGGTTACTTATATTAATTACGAAGATGATGAAATTAGTTAAAGTGAGCAAATAAACAGGTTAACTAAATTAATTAGGATTTCATTTTACAATTAGCTGTAAGTTTGGTTGCCTATACAGCGAAAATTCATAAATACAGCCGCACCTCGTCTAAAGCAACAATTGTTGTCGTTTCTACCAGAATTAAATTCCAATTTAGGAAACACGATTGAATTATTGTTGTTCTCAGCGTTTATATCTAGATGTTTACCTTTCGGATAGGGTTTCCTGCGCTTTGGCTGCTTGGAGGCAAGAAACAGGGGCCACTGGAAATCCCTCAGGGATGCTAACGAGGGACTCCTAGTGCTGTGCTGCTCCTCCTCGAAGCTGTGATCACTGCTCAAGCCTGTTGCCATTGCTCTCACCTTCTTCTAGCACGGTTTTGTTGTAACCTCAAAAGCGTTTGGAAAAACACCACACTCAACGCATGTTGCGATATCAGCGAAAGATGCGTTTCTTAAGCTCGATTCAAGAATCCCGCTCGGATCCGGAGGCGGCTCTGCGTTTGATAGAAAACATATGACTATCAAAACATATGATGTGGCGGATGAGAGAACCTGCGCCTCTTTGTTTTTTTTTTGTTCCTGTTATATTCATAACACGCGCCATCTACAGCCGCGACTTGACAAACGCACGCTAATTAACAAACTAATTAAGCGCTTAGTTAAAGAGAAGAAACGCGCTTCGGTTAATGTTAAATTTGAATTAACAAAACAGACATCTAAGAGTACAATTCTAAACATTTGAATAAACTAATTGCTAATTCATATTAACCTACAACAATAAACATTGTAACTATGGTTACATCTAAACAAAGAATGTTTGAATGCAAAGCACTCCGGATCTAAACTAAAACTATTGATTAAGGGTTTTGTTTTCTCCATTCTCACTAGAAACGAGGGTATCCTTTAATTAAAACTTTATTCTTTTTCGCTTCGTTATAATAGTAATAATTTGCAGTACGAAACAACGGATTGTTTTTTTTTTCGTTTTCTCTCTTTTCATTCAAAACGAATTGTAGGATATGTGGGCAATCAATCCTGTGCGCATACTAATTCCAATCAAATGAAAATAAGTATAACATTCTCGTATCGTCGCATTAATTATCATCATTATCATTACAAAGATCGTCACTAAAATCTGTTTAAAATTCGAGTCCGAAGGACCTAAGGAACAAAAGCGTCGACTAGCATCACTAATAAAAGACTAACAAATGGTGGAAACCATAGTTGTAACTAGGAAACGATATGTGAACAAACAAAATTTTTGTTTATGAATCCGACACAGCCTCGATTTGTTGTTGTTATTGTTGTCTCTCTCATTTTTTTGTTCAACTATGAAACAAAATTTTCATAAGCGAATATAATAAATATTTTTTTCAATATTTGTTTGTTCTTTCTGTTAATTATGTAAAGATATATATATATATATATTTATATAGCACTTTGCTTGGACTCGTTGGCCCACTCGTTTTTGAGCCTTATGAAATATTATTGAAATCGGGATGGCAAAAATTGACTAGTATATATATATATATAATACATATATATATATATAAAATTTGTTTCCTCTGTATATTATATACACTCACGCACGCACGCTCGCTCTAGGATTTTGGAGTGGATAGAAGAAGGCGGCATCCGTCGAGGATCGTTTCATTATTGCGTTTTCTCGGTTTTCGGATGCGGTTTCATTGCCAGGCCCTTTGCGACGACCAGATGCTCGGTGGGGAAGTTGGAGATTAGTGTCAAGTGGAAGGCCATGTTTGCGGTTGCAACGATGTACTCGCAAATTGCGAACCAGCTGAAAGCTACCAGGAAAAGTTTCTCAACTTCGGTCTACGACTTCTTTCGGACAGTGGGTGGGATCGGTCAACGATGCACGAATTGTTCCGATCATCGATTTACATGGAAATTTGATTGTGTTCGTTAACCGATCACACGCTGCATTCAATTCTACCCACCCATGTCGTGGCAGAGGAGTCTGTGTTTGAGGAAGAAGCCGATCATTCCGACCGTGAAGACTATCGATATGACGAAGAGAGTTTTCTTGTAGCGCAGCTCCTTCTCGACGTTGTCCAGATTATCGTTGGTCACCGCTATCGATTTCAGCGATTCGATGCACGCCACCATGTGCAGCAGACTCGTCACCATGAACGTGATGAAGAGCTTCTCGTGAACGGCTGAGACAAAAGACAAATCCACTTTAACGGTAAGATTATCCAATCGGATGGCGACCTTACGGTAGTTCTCCACGTTCGAGATGTACGTGACTCCGCCCAAGGCGGTGACCTCCACCACGTTCAACCAGAAGGCCGCGTCCAACCACAGCCGCGCTTGCTTTTGCAACTAAAATGTACCCATCTTCAACATTTCGCATGCACGATTGACACCCAGAATTACCTTCCCCGAAGTCTTGTCGTTGATGCAGTTCACCTGGTAGGCTCTGTACGCCGCTGCTATGATGTACCTGGGTCCCAGATGGACAGCAACGCTCGCCCTCCACAGGTACCTCTGCGGGCTGACACCGGTGATGGCGCTAATCGATGGCACAATGTTGTACACCTAAAAGCAACCGGTTAGACAATGGCAGATGAACAACCTGTGTTTCCGGGGACGAAAAACTCCCCAAGAACAAGTATCTCATCACATACACAGCAGTGAGTTTCATGGATATCATCGTACTGATAAATGTAAGCGGTGATGAAGCAGATGACTAAAGCGAAGAATGGACAAGCCACAGTCACCATACAGAGTTTTTTAAAACTTAGCGAGTAATGCACAGTTATTGCCGCGGCGGCGTTAGCAGTCTCCTGGGGCTCATTCGGGGCATCCCCGATCAGATCCACATCATTGTTATGCACCATCGTAGAGTACAAGAAACAAGGCGAAAGTAATAACACACACACAGTAAGTCGAGCACACACAGCGAGAGGAAATTAGTAAAACAGAGATATAGAAAAAGGGGATGTATGTAGAAGAATAAATAGAATTTCGTATGTATGTAGAGAAATATAGAGAGGAGCACGCAACGCCACAGAGAGTAAACAATAAACACACAGCAGGAGGAAGTTATTTACCCAGCAACGAGAGAACGTGCGCTCCGCATTATTTAATTAAATATGTATATATAAAAGTATTATACAAGTGCGCGCGGAAATCGAAAACGAAAGGAAAAAACCAAAAAAAATTGTTAATTTTTTGTTTTGACAACAACAACGGTCACTATTTTTGCTAGCAACACGAAGTTGGCTGCGGCACCGACGCAACATTTGACGTTTCGCGGTGTGAAGTTGCCGCGGATCGTTCCCCCATCTCGGATGCGCGCGCAATCATTCGATTCAATTCAAATCTTCGCATTACTTAACTCATTACATAACTAATTAATTAATATATACGCACATAATACATTATATAATACATTCCAATAATAAGAAATATATTATAAGCTTGCATTATATATAAAATTATTGATATAAATTGAAACAAAACATTCTAATTTGAAAAAGCAATAATTAGCATGCTAAAATCAAAATTGTAATTTAATTCGTATCAATAGAAAACTTAAGTTATCTTTACGTAATTATGTGAAATGTCAATGATGTACTGTGGGTGAACGGTTAACGAACATAATCTGTTTAAAGTCCGAATTGTTCGTTAACCGAACTAGTATGTTTAGTTCTCTAAAGAAACGTCAGTTGTCTTTAATTTGTTAAGTTTATAAATAATTAATTCGTATCTATAGAAACTTAAGTCAATGTAAGTTATCTTTACTATAGTGTAAAGATAACTTATAACGATGTAATTGTATTAGATTTAGTCCTGATGATAAAATTACGTAACTTTTTTTATATGAAATTGTTGTGACAATTATGATTCTTCAAGTTTGTTACTGTTTTCTGAAATCCTTTTCAACGGTTAACGATTTTAGAAAGAAGAGTTTGGACGTGCACCATGCGCACGTATTCAGTACGCTGGATGTGATTCAGTCAGTACTTCATTGGCTTGTATAGAGGTTCGTCAATTGTTGCAACATTTTGGCAAATTTTGTATCAAATATTTGAAAAGTCGATTTTGCGCCTTTCTGAGTACATTCTGGTACAAGTTTTTCGACGAATTACTTGGTTCTAAGTTTGCTGGAAGCCGAAAGCGTGAGTAAGTTGATTAGTTTAGATAGTTTGTTTAAAGTATGAATAATGTTGTGTGTGTTATCTTGTCGTTGTTGTTGTTGAATGTCTTTTGGTAATTTTTTGTATGATGTGTGTGTTTCGAGTTGAAGTTGAGAGAGTTGGAACGGCTGAGATTCATGCATTTCGCGCATGGTGCAGAATCCTATCGACCGGCCACGGCGATGCCGATGCCGCCTCGAACTGCGTCAGTCTATCCGAGACCGGTGCTGCTGCTGCTGCTCCTCCTCCTTCATCAGCACGGCCACCACCTCCTCCTCTGCAGGTCACCGGCAGTCGTTGGGGGCGGCATCAATCGGGATGCTGCTGCCTGGCAATGAACTTACCGCGTTTCTCCTCGCAGACGTCTCTCTGCCAGCAGCCGCAGCAAACTTCTTCTCTTTCCTCTTCGGCAGCGACGACGGCGGCCGTGATCGTCGTTCCTTCTAACAACACCTCGAGAACGCCAATCAGCCAGAGGGTGCTGAGCGCCAACCCCGAACCGCAGTTCCTGCAGCTGCCCAACTCGACCCATTATCAGCCCAGCAGGCGGAAGGAGGAGGCGCGTGCTCTTCAGAACCTTCGGAAGAGAGTCCACCAGCTGCGGATCACAACCGGACACGCCGTCGTCACGGCGACTTCCTCTTCCGCTTCCTCGTCGACGCCGGCCCCAGACAAGAACGCCAACGATCTGCAGCTCGACAATCGTCCGCATCTCCTGCAAAAGGTGAACACCATCATCATCAACAACAACATCATCAACTCACCTCGTTAAGGACGTCGCATGCGATCCGATTTCCTTAACGCGTTTTACATGCAATTTCCTGTCGCACGCCGGTAATTACAGCTATTAGCCTTCTCAGATTTCCTAAACTCGAAAAATACACGACTACAAATTGCTCAATCAAACTGTATCACAACTTACATTTCAATTGTTCCACTCGCTAATTGTCAATTAAAATAAAACTATTATCAAGATTTCCATGGAATTTCCAATTTCACAATAACAGATTTCTCAAAACATCAAAAATGTACATCAACTAATTCAAAAAATTCAATTCAAAATTCAAAAAAATCTAACTCAATTCAACATAACAATGATAGTAATAATAATAAATTTTGAAACATACCTAAAATTAAAAAAAAAACACTTGGTAATCTAATTATCCATAGCAACGAAAACAACAAAACAGTCTATCCAACTTTCAAAAATTGTTAAAAAAAAAACAATAATCAAAAATAAACATTAATGAATTCAATAAATCTAACTCAATGTAATTAACATCATAACAATTTTAATAATAATAATAAATTTGATCCTTTCGAAACATACGCAACTATTACATAACTGTCATCTAATTATCCATAGCAACGAAAACAATAAAACAGGTTATCCAACTTTTAAACATTAATATTTGAAAAGTTTTCAATACATCGAAAAAAGAAACTTTTTTAGAAAATTAGTAATGTAATTAAATGTTAATTCAACAATTTAACATAATAACGATATTAATAATAGTAAATTCGAATAGTTTTAAAGTACGAACGAATAATTTTCAATCAATCTATTGAAACTGTTTCTGTACTTAATTTGCTGTTTATTTCCATTACTTTTTTTATTGAATTAAGTATTATTTGCTTTTCATTTGCTATCGATATAAACAAGTTGAAGACTTCTTTTCTATGGTGTCACGTTTCAGGAGCGTTAGTCGAAATCGAATTTACTTGAATGTAAATTTATGCGAAGCAAGAGACACGCCAAAAACGGAGTTCCTCCTTTGCGAATGTACACCATTTATTATGCATAAACACGATTCGCTGTACGTCGTTGATTTAGTTAGTCGAGGCACGAAACGTTCGTTTCGGTCGTCGTTAAACGTACATTTGCACCTGATTAATTGGCTCAACTCCATCCACCCTTATTTCTATTTCTGCGCGATACCATCTGAAAATAGCTTCAATCTGTTACCTCCATTCGACTTTGCGTTACGTCGTTCGAGTATGTTTGCTTGAAAAAGTGTTTTTGGTCAAATATATGATCACGTGTAAGATGTATCGCGTGCGGACGGGGTGTATCTCTTCACCTTTGCGGTAGTATTTGCAAAACGGAATTTCGTGCAGCGGAAATGTCAAGGTGAAAGGTGGCAGCGAAAAAAAAAACGTAAAGGGAGAAGGGAAAATAAATAAATACGAGCGTTGCGGTGTGATTCATTTATTTGCACGCTCGTTTTCCCTTTTTCATATCTCGCCCTAATATTATTAATTTACCCGAATCTAGCGGAAATTGCGATCAAATCTTCGAAAGTAACGACAAATTAGTCAGTGCTATGACGTTTGTATTGTCAAAATGTTATAAACCGTTTTGACGTAACACACATGTTCGTTATTTTTATAAACGTCAAATTTGACACTGACGTTTGTCAAATTTGACGTTTAGTAATTTTTAGTAATATTCTCTTTCTTATGATGATGTGTGCTTTGCAGTCTTTCCATATTTATTTTGATATAATTAAGTTTCCTAATTAATCTGATATTGAAATAACAAATAGTAAAACTTTTGTTTACATTTGCTAACGATATAAATGACGTTTCTACTGTCAAAATAACTTCAACATTATTGACGTCATGCTTATGTTTTGTTTTTTTTTCGTCACAAACGTCAGAAAGTAACTCTTTCTTTGGATATAATCAAGTTATGAAATTAATCATAGTCTGATATTGAATTCATGTATTGTCAATATAGTCATTTTTGACGTAACGCATTTGTTATGTTTCTATAAACGTCAAATTTGACAAACGTCAGTCATTTTTCTTTCTCTTACGTATATTCTTCATAATTAGTTTGTTTTCAATGGTGATTTGCGCTTTGCAGATCTTATCCAATCGTCCTGTCAGCATGGTTCTGGACATCTCGGAGATTCGAACCGCTTGGCAGGACAGCGATTTCATCACGGACAGCCTCTGCTGGCACAACGTGTACAGGCAGAGGCACAACTCGCCACCTCTCACCATGTCCTCGGAGGTACGTCAACTGTCAAAGTTTCCTTTTTGACATTAATAATGACATATTTTTATGACCTGCAGCTCTGTCATCTGGCGCAAACCTGGGCCAACCATCTAGCGCACACCAACCGATTCTACTACAGGAACGACAAGGACATCGGGCAGAACCTCTTCTGCAGACCGGACAATGCCCTGCAGAATGACGTCACAGGTAAACAGCGATTGCCGTGGAGATGCATAAATAACAACAGTTACTATGGAAATGTGCATTGCAAATCGATGAATTGAATAATAGACTCATAATTAAGTAAAGTTATACAAGCATCAATTCCATTCAGAAACGAAAATTACATGTTGTTGTTGTCATGGAGATGAATGAATCTGTACTTGACATGTGCCAAGTTTCAATTACAATCTGAACTATTTAAAACTATGTTGATCAAATTCTTGCGAAAGAAGTACTTTCGTGCAGAATCGCATCGCTCAACCTTTCCATTCTTTTTTTTGGGTGTTATATTAAGTTTCGAACAAACTTCGATATTGAAAAATTGATTGCGGCATTTCGGGCCCGCAGCGTAGCATAAAAGCGCACAGACGATGTCGTCATAAATCAACAATAATCCGCAGTTTCAATTCAACGGATTACCGAGACGGGAAAATATCAACTCAATTTCTATGCTCTATATAGGAAACAAAAGGGAAGTTTCAATAGCTTCAGTTTGTATAGACGCTTAAATTCGTTGTTGTAACTTTTCAGGGACTTTATAATCGTTGCTATTGTAACTAGAACTATGCTTAATTTAACCTACTTAGTTATTGTATAGTATTAGATCGAAACCGAAAATTTAAACTGAAATAATTGCGTTGCTAGCGACTCAATAGTCGTTGTAATGGTTGCTAATATAACCAACTTAGATTGTTTTGAAAACTATTGGAGCGATTTTCAAATTTGAAGGCGCAAATTGAAGCTTGAATAATTGCGGATTAATTGGTTAAGTTTTAATATTCTGGACAGTGTGAAACTCGAGAACGAATCGCTTAGATTTTGGTGTAAAAAATCTTTTGCTGTTGCTGTTAGATTGCTAATCTGAATGTATGCTTTTTGTTTCGTAACGTAAGCGTTACGTAACGCAAATGAAAGAAACGGAATGTGTTTAATGTTTCGCTTAACGTGATTCTGATTAACCGTAACGATTCGTTACAAAAGTCGTAAAAGCTTAATGAATAATACATATTTCTGTTAATGTTCTATGTTTGTTTTTTTTCACAGGACAAGAGGTTTCCACATATTGGTATAGCGCGGTGAGGCAGTACGATTACGGCAAGGAGCCGGACGTGTTGCACGCGAACGTGAATGCAGGTAACGAGCTCGGTTTTGCATTAGATCCAATGTACACTTTTACTAAATTGACGATATGCAAAACGAATGGTAAATAAAACGCTTATACACACACTTACGTTGCGGAAAATGCAGTTACGTATCTCAAAGTAACACGTTTCCTTGGACACGCACGCAAGATAACGCTTGTTTTATTGCACCGGAATTCAAATGGAAACGAAAGCGAGTTTTCTTTTTCTCTTCACTTTCTTTCTGACAGCACATTCGTTACGTGGTTTTATTGCGTCGGTGGCCTTAGATAAAACGAATGAAATGTAATTGCATTGAACTGTCACCATTAATTGTCGTGTAATTTGCATTTGCGGTTAAAAAATTATAACGAAATACTTTTATTATTCAGTTAATTTTGTATTTAACTAAACGACCATTTATAATTAATTTGACACTTGAAATTAATTGACAGTAAGACTTGTCAAAATCAAGTGACATGAATTCAACAAAATTACCCGGCGCATCCACGTTTTTTTGACACTTGAAATCGATTGACATTTAGACTCGTGCTCAAGTGACATTTATGAGACAAAATTACCTGGCGCATCCAC
>JAFMTC010000469.1:186908-198141 GCA_018845635.1 Nicrophorus orbicollis
TCCACTTTTTGATACTTGAAATCAATTCACATTTAGACTTGTCAAAATCAAGTGACATGTGTAAGAGAAAAAATTACCCGGCGCGTCCACGATTTTTTTTGATACTTGAAATCAATTGAATGTAAGAACTGTCACATTTATGTCATATGAAATCAAATGGCGTCATTAAAAAATGTGACAGATAATACAAGTATTTGACAGAAAATGTGTTGTAGGTCACTTTACGCAACTGGCGTGGGCGAGTTCGAGGCATTTTGGCGTTGGAAAAGCGCGCTCCAGGTCCGGAAAGATCGTCGTCGTGGCGCACTACGCGCCCGCCGGAAACATTTCCGGTGCGTTCCAGAACAACGTGCTTCCGCCGGCCCTCGAGGTGCTCGCCGCGGCCCCCGGGCCGACACCCTCGACGCCCCTGCTGCAGCCGCCCCGTTTCGTCATTTCCTGCGAGAGCGCCACCGACACGGACGACACGAACAGCACGAACCAAAGCCAGAGCACCCCATGATGTCCAGCTAAACAGAACAGACAAAAACGATACAACGCCTAGTAGATCGGAGCGAAGAAAACGGAGGATCACCACCACTTTCGTCGTTCCGATCCGATAATCTAATTAGAGTGAAATCAGAGGATAAATATTACATATTGTTTACATAATATTAGGTCATTAACGCCAAAAAAAAAGAAAAAAAGTTATGGAAATGTAAAGGCCAAATTCGAGGAAACACCGTTACCGATCAGGTATTCCCTTTTATACGATAATAATTAAGTCTACTTAAAAGAAAGAATACGATTACGCAATCACCGAAATTGTCTGCAAACGCGTGACGCAGGGTGCTCGATTCCTTCAAGCAATGCACGCGGCGCCACCCCCCAAAAACAAAACTCAACTTTTCTTGCAGGGACTTCCGGAGGATCCTCGTATTATTGTTATTAATGGTCCTCTTCTCTAAGTTGCCGTCCTTCCGAATACAATAGTATATTGTTTGGGCTCGTGCCTTTAAGACTTGGTGCCTTAAGCTACAGTAAGAAAGTGAGAGATACTCGAAGCGCTGCGAGCAAAAGAATATGTACATATTTACGTTCCTTCTTTACAATTATAAGATGAAATGAATCAATCAACCGATGGATTTGCACAGACAGTAATCACGTAATCCGTGCATCGGACAATTGAATTACATTTGGAGTAATCTCCATGACAACCAGTACATATAACCGTTAGTTACGTAACGAATAATCGTTTTGATAATTCACGAATACGTTTCTTCTTTACAATTGAACCAGATGAATTTAATGAATCAATCAATGGATCTGCAAAGAGCGTGTCCGAAAACGTGCCTCTGATGTTCTGACGCAAAACAATGAAATAATCACGTAACGCAACAATCTCCCTAACAACCACTAAATATAAGTGATGTAAAGGATGGCAGTTCTTTGTTGTACTTGAAAGCCGTGAATGAATCGCAACGATTGAATGTAGTGCAACATTTAATCCAATTTGACGTTGTCACTGTCAACAGAGGAAGCGACGCTCGTTAAAAAATTACCAAAGAAACAAAATGTAATTGCATAACAATCGCACCCTGTGAACGCGCACACTTGAAAATTGAATGTGCCAACGAATTTGAAAACTTTCGAACGTCAGTTCTTCCAGAAACGAACAAAAATATGTATAAATAAATTAATTAACAGGAAACTCGAGACACTCACGTAAAGACTTAAAGCTTAAAGAGATACGTAAAATATATATATAAATGTTCTTCAACTTCTTCGCACAAAGTACAAGTATTCGAGGCGAACTTGATAATTATATACGAGATCTATACTTGTTACCTATTATACGAGATCTAACAATCAAAACGCAGAGACATGCAAGAGTTATAAAGAGTTAAACAATTACGTCCACTTTTTTATGATATACCTAAACGTGTAAGTAAAGTAAGTGTAAGGTGGAGGAGGAAGGAGTCATTGATTAGTGTGTACGATAGGTTAAGCGTTACGATTTTCCGTTTTCAGACGAAGCTTCAGGTGGATGTGAACCAACTGAAAGAAGCAGACAAAACGAATCATATCTGATTAATGAATGGCAATCAAAGACGCGCTCACTCGAAAGAAGACGAAAAAAAAAAGCTCGGCGTATTGAATTACATGGTAATAATTGAAGAAAACCAAAACACCCAATTTTCTGTTTCTGTAATCAAGAAATAATCATTGTAATGTATTTAGAATGTAACGAGAAATGTGCCTAAGATATTTATTAAAAAAGATTCTTAATTGCTTCGATGCTGATTAGGAGAATTGTTGTTTTTTTGTTATTGAATTAGATGTGAATATATATATATATTAGATTTAATTATTTCGAAGACTGATTTTTTTGTAGGAGGTTGCGTTGCTCTTAATTTTGATGAATGTAGTTACAGTATTCAGTTGCTATAGTAACCACAACAACGCACATCGAAACATGTATACTGTTAAGTAACCTAAAGGAAGATTAATGTTGTTAGGGTAACAAAGATATTGTTAGTTTAGTGGGCGGCTGTGATATATTTAGTTAGCACGCATTGATTGTTATCCGAGATATATATATATGTATAAAATATGAAGATATTACTAAATTGTAATTAGCGCGATTAAACACGGTTGAAACGCACACACAATAAACAATTTTTGTACGTAAAAACAACACTGAATAAGGATTTGTTATAGAGTTGAGGACGATCGAAGTAACTGTTGTTAAATGTCACTAATATATAAATATATTTGGAGAGAATGTACAGATTAATGAATGAGTTGCTACTTGTGTCCTTGAGTTACCGTTATTGTTTTTTTCTTCTTCTTCAATTTATTTCGTGTGCGAATAAATGATGATTAGAACACACTGTTTTATTCGTCAATTAGGAACTCGTCCAGCGATTGGCTGTACTTCTCGGGCAACTCCTTCCGAAGCTCCTCCCTGTCCAGCCATTTGTGACTCACAGATGGCGATCCGTTCGCGTACCTCGCGAAGTATATGAAGACTTTGGCACCCACCGAGTTTCCCTCGACTTCCCGCACGTTCTTCGGGTATTTGTACTTGTAGAAGCCGGTCGGGGCGTTCCCGTAAATTTGAGCCGTAACATCTTTACCCACGGATTCCTTCAAAACCCTCTCAGCAGCCTGCAAAATCGTTACTTCCACTATGACAATCATCGACAGAATGTAATGGATTGTACCTGTCTCAGAGTCTCCCCATCTTGCCGCAAACCCTGCGGTGGCAAAAAGAATGTATCCTTTCCGACCTTCTGCTGCGTCAGCAACACCAGATGCCTATCCAATTTCCGATTCAACGAGTTCACATTTGCATCATCTTGAAAAGATCCCAATTAAACATCTAAATTAATTATTTTTCTCACACAGATCTATACCCGATTGCCTGGAGGCGAATTCGAATTTGTTCAACTCCTCCAAACTGGTGTCCGCAAAATCCTGAGCGGTCTGCTTCAAATTCACCTCGACATCGACGTCGCCGCTCTTCATCATCTCCAGCTGCTTCCTAACAACACAACAAAAGCAATTCAACGAATCCTCATCCAATCAGTGTGTATAACGTACAAGTCTTTCTCATGCTCGACTTCATGCTTCGACTTGTGACTCCTCTCCAATTCTATCTCACTCAGCTGTTTGCTGAATCGCTGCTCCATTTCGCTCATATCCGGTGCAATGATGGGCCTCCGCTCCAGGCAGACCGCTGTGACCAGATCCCATTTTCCTGCAACCGCAGTGCAACACCCTACAAATTGATATTTTTCAAATTTACTAATCAACAGTAGACGCATATAAGTAACGCACCTCTGTTTGTTGAATTGATGCAATTCAATGTTAATCTAAGCATTTTTCTTTGTGGATTTTTGAAGAATGTTTTATAACCTATTTTGTAACACTCACAATGTTATTCCTATGATTTGATGCGTTGGTTGCATACCAAAAAAGTTTAAATTTAAAAGAATCATTGTTTCTATTCATTTCAAACACGTTTTATAACTTTATTTATTATAACTAAAGTATTTTTATTCATTTCACATTAATTTTCAATTAGTTTAATTGATTTTTCATCGTAATAAAGTAAAAATATATAATTTGTACGAAGGGTTGCCTACAATAAAATTAATTTACTAATTTCTAAGAAAATACGTAATTAATTTACTGTGTATTACTGCAAATTTATGATTTAAAGCTTAGTATTTGTAATTCGTAGTAAAATTTGTTAATAAACTAAACAAAAATTGGATGATTAAACATTTGGTTGTTAAATATTTTGTTTATTTATTGTAATTGTATAATTATTATAATCAATTAAGTTGTTCAAAACCTTTAAAAGAAAGTAACAATTGCTAGTTAAAGTTTTTGTTTATTAACTGTAGTTATGGTGATTATAATTAATATGTTGCACGAAGAAGTTGCGCAGCAACTAACAAGTTGTTTACTATTTGTTAAAGTCGTCGTTAAGGGTTATTTCGTTGTTTTTTTTTTTTGCAATTTTAGGGTGTTATTTTGTGTTTGTTTTCTTTGGTGAGTCTGTAATTATTGTTAAGGGTGGAAACGTTGTTGCGGTGATTGCGCTAGCACAGATATAACTTCCGTAATTTAGCGTCTATTACGCTGAATAGGAGATAAATCAGGGCATCGAGAGGGTTTGCGGCGTAAAGACAGTCGGGGTAATTGGAGGAGAGACGGAGCGATGCGAGGGCCGCGAGGGTGGGAAAGAGACGCGGCGATCGTGGGTGGCGCGGTGGGTCGGGCTCGAGGGTTGTTTTCGAATTATTATTACCCCGTGCCGGTCCCCCCAATCAAGGCCCATTATGCGAGATGCTGCCATTCGAAGGCCCCCGACTGGAAATAACGAACACAAACACACTCAAATGATATGTTAATTGCTGTACATAACTAGAGGGTAAAATCCGATCCAATCTTTCGCCGCACCGAAACATCATCTCTCTCTCTCTCCCTGTCATCAGCCCGGAATATCGCATCCCTTTCCTCCTTACCGTCATCATTTGGCTGCTTGGAAAGGCGAGTCGTTTTCCGAGATTCACATTCGTATGAATAACAAATATATATATATACATTTTCCCTTCTGCTTTTGCTGCGATTTGCATTCAGTAATAGCTCACTTATACCGAGAGAGCAGGGATGCAAAACACACACATTTCTTTAGGGGGAAGTGAAAACAAAACAAGAAAAAATTGCCTCCGTCGCTATGGAGCATCTTCGCCAATTTCAACTGTTACATTTACATAAAAATCGTTCAGTACAATAATATCTCAACTTTAGTTCAAAGTACTTTCATTCGTAAATATTTAATTTGTAACATTACAACTATGTAAATCTGTTACTAAAATTAGTAAAATTTCAAAGTGACTAGCTTTGAGTAGGCAGTAGGAATTGCAAGTGTGTTAAACGTCAGAGTGACATGTTGAAAACAAGCAAATTTCGTAGTTTGTTGTTTCCCATTTGAGACAAATAAATAATTAGTTGTCATCTCGTCATCTTTTAGTTGTCTAAATACGATTATTTGTTAATCAGTGACTTTTGGTAAAATGTCAAATCTATTATCATAATGCACATAATTCTTGATTACAAAAAGATACATCAAATTTGAAAGTAAAAAATTTGTGAAATATCAAAGTTGTTGTTTAATAAAAGACGTTTAGTGAAATTACAAAACTACTGTCAATTATTAACAAATTATTTGACATTACGAAGTGAAATGTCAAATTTGTGATAAAAACATTTGGAGAAATAGAAATGTGTTTGTTACTAGTTTGTTTTTACTGCTGCCATTTAGTACAATTGTTTACTTTTTGTTTAGTATATGAGGGTTGATGAAATTTCTGTTTGACATGCTTAATTTAAAAACTGACATTGACAGTTTAATTTGACGTTTCTCATACTAAGATAACTGTGATACGACTTACATCAATTGTGATTGGTTGATTTCCATTGCTGATAAAAGTACAGAGGTACCTCGACATACGAGTTTAATTCGTTCCGTAACCTTGCTCGTATGTCAAATTGCTCGTATCTCAAAGCAATTAGTCTCAGGTGGGAGAAACTGCTGGCGTCTTGTAGTGTGCGATTCCTCGTATCTCAAATCTTGCTCTCATCTGAAAGCAAAATATCGCTCGCTCTCAAAATACTCGGGTACTCGTATATCAAGGTACCACTGTACAAAGAAATTTGGTTGATACCAAGAATTGAAACTGTTGATATTAGATATAAGTAATGCATTTGAGTTGTTCACTTTGTCGTAATATTCATGGACTATGCAAATGGAACGATGCCTCCTGCATAATCGGACTGAGATAAGTGTTGAAGAAGTGTTGAAGGAGAGAGAGATGATGCGGTTTTTGAGATCGTTAGCGCGACGATTGTGCAAAAGCGATCCGGCTTCAATGGGAAATCATTAGTTTGAAGTGAACGAAACGCTTCTCTTTGTTTCTTGCCTGTTGTCTCTATCATTATTATTATTCGAAGTAATTAAAACGCTGCGTTAAGATGAGGAAATGAAACGCGAAAAATTGTAGATATACACAAACACACAGACAGAGTGTGTGAGAGAGAGAGAAACGAATGGATGTTTGAATGGATGATTAAATTGAATGACCACTTCCTTGTGACTCTCTCTTTCTCTCTACTCGACTGTCAATTATTTTCCTGTGGCGATTCTCAATGTGTGCTTGTTTTTTTTCTCTTCTCTTCTCTCTGCATTCGCTCTTTGCGTTTGATTGGGGACACACGAGTGGATCAAACACACGACGCAAATGTGTGTGCAAAGGATGGAAACTAGATTGGTGAGAGGAAAAAAACTGCGTTCGCCGAAGGAGGAGAAATGGTTAAAGGGATGATGATGATGATGATAATGGGAGGTTCGTTTTTTGGTTTTATTTCTGCATTTGCAGGACCCTGCGTGTCGAGTGTCCTCGCAACAGGACGTCCTCACTCTCTCCTTTTCTCCATCTCTCTCTAACTCACATTTTTTTTGTATATATTTCTTTCACTTTGGTCCTCCCATTGCACACGAGTCTCGACCAGGGAGAAGATTCACGCATATAATAAACCCATTATATTTCGAGGACTTTTGGCCAACGTCCTCCCCGGCAGTAAGAACTCTCCACCCCAAATGCTTTTTGACATACGTCAATTGGTTTTGTTATTTTTTTTTTCATTCTTTGAGTGTGTGTTTGGGGAGGCTTCGTTAAAACACTCACTCGTCATATAATGGTCAGAAAACGTAGTCAATAGTGCATCTGCAAACTTACAAATAGTCTTTCGATTATGGAAATCCAAACGATTGTACTAAATACTGACAGTTTGACATTTGTCAAACTGTCAATTAACAGTCATTAATCTAGGAATGTCAAGGCAATGTTACCAATCGATAAAATGTACATTATTTCACTTTACGAAAAGACACGTCACATTTGTAATCGGAACATTAGAAATCTATATGTTATTTCTTTAATAAATGACATTTGCTGAAATTACAGAACTACTGTCATTTAGCGACATTTGGCAATTATCTTATATTACGAAGAGAAACGTCAAATTTAAGATTGAGAGATGTAAATTTGTTTGTTATTAGTTCAATGAATGACTTTTGCTGAAATTACAGAACTACTGTCATTTAGCGACATTTGGCAATTACGAAAAGAAACGTCAAATTTAAAATTAAGAGATCTGTGAGATGTAAATTTGTTATCATTTGACACATTGACATTTGTTTGACATTTTATAAATGACATTTGGTAAACAAATCAAAACTACTGTCATTTAGTACAAATGCACTTTAACTTAGATTACGGTGAGAAACGTCGAATCAAAACATTTGAGAAAAACAAAAGTGAATAGAAACAATTGTCATTTCATAAAGATTCCCAGATTTATGTTATAATTGCAAATGACGAATTAAGTTGGAAAATTTATTGAAAAGAAAATTTATGGAACAAAAATATATATATATATATTTTAATTGTTAACCAAACTTATTTGTGACAAATTACTTTATGAG
This sequence comes from Nicrophorus orbicollis, assembly GCA_018845635.1. Lineage (NCBI taxonomy): Eukaryota > Metazoa > Arthropoda > Insecta > Coleoptera > Silphidae > Nicrophorus > Nicrophorus orbicollis. Next base: position 194,950 of record JAFMTC010000469.1, read on the forward strand.
CTGTGTTGATCCATTAATTGAAACGTTAAATTAAAGTGGTAGTGTCAGTTTTAATGGTGCATTTTCTTTACATTCGTTTCATTCTAATTTAATTAAGAGTTCATTAAAAAGGAAATTTGCGGAGTTTGTTGAATGTATATCATAAATACGCGTTCAGTTCATTAAATCTGTATAACGTATTATTTAAGTGATGATTAGCTTGTTTGTGAGGGGTCTTCGGAAGAATGGCAACTGTAGAATGTAAGCAGATGAGAGCTGTTGGTTGGCCTTGTTCGGAGGATAAAAATCAATTGTTTTCCGGTCAATTAGGGGCAAATGAATTGGTAATTGGAGGGAAGTGAGCGAATACTGGGTACAATTTGTATTTTGTATCGGATGCAGTGTTTATTATTCGGCTATGATGTGTGTGTGTGTGTGTGCGAGTGTGAGAGAGCGCAAATTGGCGCTCATTGAAAGCGGCTCGTGAAGTTACGGAGGGTTGGAGGAGGATGGGGATGGGGAGGGTGGATGGTTTTCGAAACGGTGCCAATTATTTGTTATTTAACTCTCCGACCCCCGCAGCATCATTGTGCATTCAAACAAATCCCATTGCCGATCGTTCGTGTCGAGTGGGGTGAATATATTGTTGGCAGCAGCCCTTAACAAAACCGAAAATCACGGACAAAAGCGAATTAAAACAGACGTGCAAGCATCAAAAACTTTGACGTGTTAATCTGTCAATTAAGACAAAATTACCTTGGCAACAGTAAAACTTTGACAGGCGCTGTCAATCAAGTAAATCACCTTGACGATAGAAGAACAACAGTGACATTACTTCTCAATATTTGTATATAAATGGTGATATTTGCAAAGAAATGCGTTAAAAAACGCAAATATGTTTAAGGTTTCTTTTCAGCGATAAGCGATTAGTTCGAATCGAAGTTTCGACTGGTGAAGATGGCAACTCCAATAAAATGTTTGGCTGTGAGTCCGAGGATAATGAGGGGTTTATCTCCGAACGTGAAGAGGTACCAAAATCGTTGAGTTTCGAATCAATTTCTTTAATTTTTCATTGCAGATCTTTGGTCGGGAGGTTGGATTATTCTCCAAAAGCGAAACGCGAGATTCTTCAATGCCGGATCACGATAAACGGTCGAAACTACGTGGAAGAGGATTCGAGCAGCAAAAGGTTGTTGGTGATCAACACCCCGAAGAAGTTGAGCATCCTGAGGGATGGTTTGAGCGATTGCAGGGAACTGAAGGTTTTGGGTCGAGGGAGTTTCGGAACCGTCGTCAAAGGAATTCACAGAGGTAAAGAAACTGGATTGAGGAGATGAATTGAGAAATTCACTTTCTTGTTGCAGATCAAATTGTTGCTGTGAAAGTGATCAAAACTAAAGAGAGATTGAAGGAATTGAACGCGCTCGGATTGAAGCACGAGAACGTCATAAGCATTTTGGACGTGATCACCGAAACCGCGTCAAATTCCATCGTCATTATGGAACATCTGGAGAACTGTCGACAACTTCAGGCGGTTCTGGATGACGAGGAAGCGATCATCGACGTACGCAGAATCGCATTGGATGTTGCGAGCGGATTGAAGTTCTGCCACGAGATGAATCTGATGCATTTGGATCTGAAGCCGAAGAACGTTTTGCTCACAGAAACGGGAAGCTGCAAAATCTGTGATTTTGGTAACTCCTGCGTTCGGAACGATAGGGACGATTACACGCACGAAGTAACTAATAGCAACAGTTCAATAGGAACTCGTTATTGTTAATATTTGCTTTTGTTGTTGCTAGGGAACTGTGGTGTACACGGCTCCGGAGATTTTGGCCGGCGGAAAACCGGATTTTCCTGCCGACGTTTACTCTCTGGGCGTTCTACTTTGGCAGCTGAAGCATCGAGAAGTTCCCTTCGAGGATTTCCACGACAAATTCGTTGTCATTTACAAAGTACGTTTTAGAATTACTTATTTATATCTTTTCTTTATAATATTACATTTGTAAGGTGGTGAAATACGGGCTTCGACCGTCGGAAAATCTGGACTCACATCCAAGCGATTACGTTAATCTGTATAGAAGCTGCTGGAAATCCGAGCCCTCGCAACGACCCACCGCGAAACAAATAATAGAAACCTTGGAAACGCTAGTCCCTAGCAACAGTTGTTAATTAGTTTTAGTTTATAACCTATAATTTTACAAATAAAAACTTTATGACATATCCATTCATTTTATAGGCAATGGTCGATAAATTTGACATTTGTTCATTAATCAACATAATTATCACAAGTAAGTATGATTATGGTTACACAATAGACGAAATACCTTAGCAACATTTGTTGATAAGTTTCAGTTTGACAACTGTTGCCAATGTGTTTTGTCAAGAGTTACCATGTTACAGAATTGACAAAATACTTTAGCAACATTTGTTGATAAGTTTCTGTTTAACAAATATTGCTAATGTGCTCTGTGAAGGGTTACCATGTTACAGCATCGACGAAATACCTTAGCAACATTTGTTGATAAGTTTCAGTTTAACAACTTGGCAACAGTTTTGTCAAGGGTTACCATTTTACACCATTGATGGAATACCTTAGCAACATTTGTTTAACAGCTGTTGCTAATGTGTTCTGTCAATGGTTACCATTTTACACCATTGACGGAACACCTTAGCAACATTTTGCTCTATTACGACTGAAAGTCCAATTATCCGACAACTTTCTGATTTCAATGAGGCCTTGACATTGACAATTCATTAGAGAACTGTCAAATTTGTCGACCATTTTGAAATCGTAACTCGTTTCCTTACTAATTTCACTAAAGCATTCTTGATCAAAATTCCAATACGAATTTCCTGAAAAACTGTTACTCAATAACTGTGCGCAGTTTACTAAACGCAAATAGAGAGGAATCGTTCGAACGTGAATTTTCAGCGCGGCGGAGGAACGAAAAAGAAAATTTAATGTTGCGGGAAAACCTCGATAAAAAAAGAAAACGCGAATGCAGCCGGGTTTTCCGAGGTTCAATTGGGCGAGAAACAGAGGAACGCTGAAAAACCGAAGCCGAGCGAAAACAAAAAGAAGAAACGCGGAGAAATGAAGAAGAAAAATCATATATATATATACATACACCAAACAGGAGAGAAAGAGAGAGAGGAAAAAAAAGAGGATCGCTTCGTCTCTCATTAAATTTTCTCTCGAGCATGGCTCTC
>JAFMTC010000470.1:0-15035 GCA_018845635.1 Nicrophorus orbicollis
TAAAACTAACTTATATTTTCAATTTAGTTTAAATACATGTTGAAGTTTATTTCCATGGATTTACATAGTTTTTATTGATTCATTAAGAAAATTGTGAAATAAACTAAATATTTTTTTATATTGTATATCCAAAAAAATATATTTTTTTTTTAATTTTATATACGTTAAATATTAATCATTTAAAATTATGATACAATATAAGACAAGACATAAGAGTGTCTATTAAATGGGTCGTTTTTTTATATATTTTGTTAGTTTTTTTACTTGGGCACAGAATAGTTTTCCAAGTGACTTCTCACGACTGAACTCAATAATCAGTGCTTGGGTTTTTTTTATCCGTATATATTATCTTAACATATTATTAATATTTCAAATAATAACATTAATTAATTTTCGCCAAGTCTTATTTATTTGCCAGAAGAGAGTTATGAAGTATGCTCGATAATCTTACGTATTTAATAAAGTGGAAATGTTGGTTTTGATGTTAGGTATGTGCAAGAATTTCGTTCAATTATGAATGCCGTTATCAAATCGAGATCAGATTTATCCGGGTTTGTCGTAGTTGTTCTGCTGTTGCTGCTGCAGTTGAGTCGTGTTGTGCAATTGCATCGGCAGAAGCTCGCTCTGCCAGTAATTACAAGCATTTACCATTTTAATTATCCCTTATCTCGAATTAATGTAATAACCGACTGGTAATGAGAAACTGTTTAATGTGTATGAAATATGACTGCCACAATGGCGTGTAAAATATGTATTATATAAGGAAATTATTCCCAAACAATACGTATACGTATGCCTTAATGATTTTGATTGAATAATCATCCTATATATCGTACATAGTTTATATAATTACATTTAAATTTCTAAAACGAACTGGAATTAATTGGCAGCAACAACTTAATTCAGTTTCATTTGAATAAAACTTTATGCAAGAAAAATGGTATAAAATGAGTACAATTTTATAATAAACAATGTAACAGAAGGTCCTCAGTGCGATACATTTTACAAAACGGGAGTAAAATTACTGATTAATTAAGCAATCAAGAAACATTAAAACCAATCCATATTTCTATCGTAATTAAAACTAAATCACAACTTTTTCTCCAGGCAGCTTATATTCAGATTAAAAATAGAACCCGACATTTTCGATTGAACCCTTGACATGTCGTATTCTATGTCAGACTGTTAAAATCCTTCTTCTTTCAATATCGAAATACAGTCCTATAAACATATACGTTTTCCCTTCATGGTTTGGATCCAAAATATAATATTCGTAACACCAAAACCAACATATTTTTACTCGTGTTTTGCCTTTCAAGGTTAGCATCTAAAATATGATATTATTTTCTCCAAAAGCAACACTCATTGTTACCTCTCCATTAATGTTTAAATTTAAATTTAAATTAAAAACATCCAATTTTGCCTACCTCAATTGATTCTGTATTCTTCAAAACTCAACTATGAATCCTAAATTCAAATATCCCGTTTCCAATACCAATATATCCTTAGATATACACAAATTTATTGTATTTATATATTATTTAAATTTTATTATATCATTAATTACCGCACAACTTAGAACGTTTAGTTAGATTATAATCTTTTTTTGTTTTTTTATTTATTATTATTAAAGTTTAATATTTCGAGTACCAGTTCATAATAATATAAATGTTCAGAAATAATATAAATTACTTTTGTGTGTATCTACATTGTCGATGCTGTTACGCAATTATTCATAATTAATATTCAATATATGGGTGACCATTTCACATATAAATTCATGAAAAAATAAATTGGAAAGAGTTGCTTTTATATTAATTTGCTAATTGAAAATGTAATGAAAATGAATGAAGTGCTACAATTATTATTTTTTTACTGCACTTCAATTTAATAAGTGAGTTTTAATTATTAATCATCTAAATTTCTACTTTTGAACAATCTATTTTCAGAAATAGTGTATATATATGTATTAAGAATGTCGTTATAATATTTAAATTTGTTGTTGTGATGGGAATTAGACGATTAATTCAATTTAATAGATCAATTTTTATAGGTCAACGAATGCGAGCATTTGGTTGTCCTGGCTGTATAATTATCAATCAAATACCGCATTATAATTATATTTATATAGATAATTGGTTTACACCTTGCATACATTTTATATAAGTTGCATAACGTCTAAGAATATATTTCGCTCCGAGTATAAAATTATTTAGATTTGTTCCATTCTATGGCATTAAATTAAATTAATGTAAATGAAAGATGAAACTCATAAAATGGATGAGTGTGTACGGTGTGTTTGTTATAAGTTGATGTAAATGAGATGAAACGGCCAACTATATATCACAGTGGGCTGTCAGAGTTTAGTCAGGTAAAGGTAGACTTTCGGGCAGATCGCCTCGGAGCAATTATCTAATTAAAATTAATGCCAGTTTAAAACCAGAACTCATCAAACTGAGCCCACGGACCAAATTAATCATAGTGTAATCGGGTTGATGGATATTTTTTAATTTAATAAATAATGAGAAATGCGCGGCCGTTTTTCCTCCCCGTTTAGGGGACGCCTCGCAACTCGCCACTCTCGGTCCACTCTCCATTCTTCACTCTCCACTCAATCCTTGACCGCTCAATCCTCCTTGGACGCCGAACCTCCCGCAACACCTCGGACTGACCAATAAACCGTTTATTAATAGAACGAATCCGTAACGCTGATGCTTCATAAATTACGGAGTAATTCTCTAATGAACATTAAGTGCATATCTCCTGTAATACCCGGTGCAGGCATTTCCTGCAAAATAAATATTCCCAGGCCGACGGTTTCGCTCTCCTGTATCTTTCCTTCTCTCTCCTGGCTCCAAACAAGTGCCAGTAATAAAAGTGAATTTTATCGGTCGGCATCTCCTCTGACCGCCGTTCGACGATGATGAAGGAATTAATCGACGCTCTGGCTTCGATTATTATTACTTCAAATCCTCTGCTGATTGCATTGCATATACCAGTGGCAGAGGTAGCAGCATCAGCACAAGCACCGGCATCATCATCATCCTCATCATCAACATCACCAAGCACCACAGCACAACACATGGACAGCTAACTCTTGCACGCTTGACAGGGCGTCGCGCGAGTTCATTGAGCCTCCTCTATTCAGTGACCTTGTGTTGGAGCCTGTCGTCACTTTGCACCGATGAGACGACACCCTCAACAGCCCATAAACATAAAACGTCAATCCAAGCAACACAACAAATCAATCATAATTACCAACTATTCGTTCTCTCTGCAGCAATAATTACACGTTTACATTTATGGCAATTTACACATTTGCAATACTATGAAAACGAATATTGTTTTAAATACATTACTTGGCGACTCATAGCCGAATGGCTTGCTACTGCTGCAAAGGTCCATATAGACCAGATATGCTCTTATATTAATATGTTGTTATTGTTCATAAATTAGGACGAAATACTATGCTACAATTATTCGAAAATCAATCCAAAAATTATATAAAAAAAATGTAATGAAATAATAAATATTTATAAACTAAATCAAAATCATAAATAGTAACAAACAGTTTTTTTTTGATAAGATACGCAGTATAAATATTCAAAGTAGAATAATGCGAAATACACAGTTTAAATGATCTAAAGAAACATCAATTTTTATCTCTCAATTTAGAAGTTATATTTTATTATTATGCTGAAAATCTGCTTAAGGTCAACCTATGCTTAAGACCAACAAAAATATACTTCAATAATATTGAATTATAAATAAGATCCTTGAGGATACCTAAGTGTTAATTAATTAATTAATAATGACTCTGGCTATTCATTATTAACTAACATTAACCAGAGTTTTGGTTATTCCTTAAAGCCAAGAACCAGTAATCTAAGCCCAACAAACAATCCAGAACGAATAATCTCTATCTATCCTGTTTTCTTCTTATTATTTCCCGTAAACATCCAGATAGGTTATTTTCCGAAAATCTAAGAATATACGTATTTTGACACGTGTGAACAATACGAGTATATATTTTTATTTGGATATTTGTACTTCGTTCCAACAATGCAATATAAAAAAATACACTTTATTCTAAAATTTCCAATTACCGAGCTATAGCTTTAAAGCCTCAAACATGAATAATTGATATAATTAATATATTAAATTTTTTAAATACAATATTCTATTTTTAACAAATCACAATTTTATTCTTCATACTTAAATCATATTTTTTTTAAATATTGAATGATTTAAGTTATTAATTCCTTTTCTAAATAATATTCAATGTGATATGTATTACGATTAAAATGACACTTAGAAGTTTGTAATATCAGCAGCCTAAAAACTTTTTTACATGTTCCTTCAAAATATTTTCTTTTACGCTGACATTAGCATTTTACTTTGATCGTCTTCCTGAAACTTGTTGAATTTTAATATTCCTCATAAAGACGAGGTTCATTATTTTTATTCCATTTGGAGTAACTTGATCCAATTCAATTACATTAAACAAAAATCAAGAAATTAAATATATTCACTGTTGCAAATATTAATTTAATTTATGCCACAATATGGGAACACTATTAACATACCATTATAATTTTTGGGTAGTATAAGCTTTAAACGTTACATGTCAAATTTTCATGATATTTTGACAATTAGTTTATAGGTTAGTGGTTTTAGTGATCCCAGCTTTGTAAATTTCAACACAATGGATAAACAAATTTCGTGTGTTGATTAAACATTGTTTTTATTGGAAAATTATTGTTGAATCCAAATTCCGGAAAACACAAAAAGGTCATAAAATAGTTTTAAGTGAAGTTACAATTTTACAAGAAGCTCACACCGGATAAAAAATTCATGCGACAAGTCGATGAAATATGGTTATGGTTATTAAATTAATTACGCTTCAATTGGTTCCTTACCCAACTTACTTTCCAGATCTGGGCCCCAGCTACTACTGACTTTCTATAGACATCAACCAGATGCACCAGTAAAAGAAATTTATCTAAAATGAAGAAGTGAATGAAGCCGAAACTAAACAAAGGCAAATCGTTGTACAAAAAGGCAATTGGAATGACTGAATCATGTTTCAATTGAATAATCACTTTGGTGAGATATTTGATAATTATCTTCATCTTCCTTAATTACTTCAAGTGTAAAAAAAGATAAAATAATAATAATAATAAATCAAATGAAATCAAATATGTAAATTTTATGATATGCAGAGTTATTATAAATACGAATATTTTGGATTTTACTAAACATATGTATTTAGATTTCAAACCAAACTAAATTGCAATAATAAATTTGATTAGATAGGTGATTAATATTGAATAATTATTATCTCTATTTAGAGATATATTTATATCAAACTTATTGTAATACATGAATAAATACTATACATTTACATAATAACATATACATGTATTTTATCCATGTCAGTTATTAAAATTTAAGAAAAAAAAACAAGTTTAAAATATAGAAAATAATTAATTTTTCATGTCATTTTTTAATTGGTTTGTTTACTTTTTATGTATTTTTCGAACAATTGATTATTAGAATTTAAATTGCTAGATGCACGATTGATTTAAAACGTTCAATAAACAATAATTATCTATTAGCATATAGCAATGATAAACAATAATTATACATGATTTATGCCAATTCCGTTTACAATTGTATATTATTTATCACTCAATTGTGAAAAAAAAATCGATAAAAGATTGTTATATATATAGTTTATATAAAATTATTTCATTATTATTTATTTCATTGCTTTTTTTTTCGTTTGTTTAATTCTTGAAATTTAATTTGTATTCTTCATCAATCGATAGTTTCTTGCTACAATTTGTAGCTGATTTTTTATTATTTTATTATAAACCCATTTAATATTCGGAAACATACAAAATTGCTATTGCTGCAAAGGACTGTATAGGTCTTTTTGCATAGGTTTGTCGCTTTTACCCTATTTATTATTATATTGGAAAAGTAAAAAGCATTTAAAGAAAAAATAATACAGAATATAACTATATACCTATACCTCTTCAATTAAGGCACGTTGTAACGCTATAACGGCAAAAAAAACTATTTTTCAATGTAGATATATCTACATGTTGCCAATTTTGAGCAAGCGCAATAATTGATTTTTTATACGGCTTTTCGCTTTACGGCCAAGTTTCGTGGAACGTATCTTGGCCGTAAAGATACGTTCCACGAAACTTGGCCGTAAAGCGAGGTATATACCATTATAATTATATTTAAACGGTACCGGATATTCCGATACAATGTGTATTTCGCATATGCACATGATGATGCAAAATAGATTAATTGCAGCAAGGAGCGAACAGTTCTCACAGGACTACATAATAAGTAGGTTATGGTTAAAGGCCTCCTTGCCAAATCACAACATAGTTGATCTTATATTTGTAATATATATTTAGAATTAGTGTTAATTGGAAATCCAAAGAATAAACAATACCCTTAATCAAGAAACCAATGGATAATAACATATTCAAAGTTTAAACCATTATTAATAATTGTATTGTTAAAACTTCATCGACTTTCATTTACAACTACTAAGACTACATAACGACATCAGCAGACATTATTCCTCTGAGTCAGAATTCAATCCCTGTGACAAAACAATATATATATATTAATTCAATTATGTCAATTAACCTGTTAACAAGGGAATAATGGCGCAGCGTATAACATATATTCTGCAAAATGCCTTTTAACTAAGCGTGATAGTTTAGGTGTAGATCTGCTTGTTCATGTCTTTGGATGGGTTTTCACTATGTTGTTATCTACCATGGGCACAACATATATTTCAAGGACGTATATATCCTTCCTGTATCCGATATTGTTTACGTTTGACGTATTTATACGTCCCGTACGGTTAACAGGTTAATGCACTAGAAACAAAATAAACGTCAAATATTGTTTTATTAAAGATTTAAAAAATATATGCTTATTATATTTTGAAAGTTTATGAACATCCATAGTAACATATGTTATTTGTATTAACGGCCGGTAAATGCCGGAAAAATCGGTCAGCTGTGAGGTTCGAACCAACAACTTTTGCATCAGATTATCGTGATGCAGGTACTACACTTGTTTAAAACTATTTTTAACTGATATCGACAACTACGGCTATGTGCCTTAACTACTAAAAAATAAGAAACAACAATCAAGATCGTTGAACATATATAATAGCCAAAACAAGCACAATTAGTAAAAAAAATATTTGATGTGTTGAGAATTATTATACATTTGAAAATCGTCTTTCGGGATGAGGACGACCTTACACGTCATTGAAATCATGTACAGTAGTAACAGTAATAGGAGTGATGTGTATTAACAAGTCAGTCGGACAGAGATACAATCACGGAACATCAAACACTTCACCTGGTGACGACCATTCCTGCGCTCCACTTTTTATGTTTTCCAGGCTGTATCCACCAGTATCCACTTCCAGGCTGATATCACCTGTATCAAACTGAAGCTAGCCCGACATGTATAATGTAATTTGTCTATTTTGGGCAATCCTTTTTTTTGTAGAAGAGAGGAAACCTTACATAGTATCTTAGTACTCCGCTGCAATGCTTATCGTCTTTGCTCACTGGCAGTTCCATTGTTTTGCATCAGTGCTGGCCTCCACTGCCACTATCTTAATTGACTCTTTGTAGTCTCCGTTCATCTTCTTCTTTAGTCGAGAGCACCTCCGACACAAACTCAGATATGGTCGCCCAACTCTCTTCGCTCTTCAACATTTCGCCAACGACTCCCTCTGGTTGCAGCAAGGCACGCAGTTTGGACCCTGTCTCGTGCTTCGTCCGTGCCCATCTATTGCACCTAAAGAGTGTGTGGGTGGACGACAACCTCGCAGTACCAACACATTTCATCCTCCTTCTTCGCTATGAAATGCAGGTACTGCCGAAGTATCCATGGCCAGAGAGAGCCTGGCTCCGGTGGTGTGTTATTTCCCCGTGCTTCCTTTTTTGACCAATTCTAGGGACTGGTATTGGGAGCAAACTCTGTTGATATAGTTTTCATTTCTCTAGTGCTCGTTTAATTTTTGTTTACATTTTGTCAACTTGTCATTGCCCGGTTTTTCTTTTGTATTATTATTTGTTTTTTGTTATGCATCCATTACTATATCCTCTGTTCTCTCCAATAGCCAAGTCCTTCATATTTAGATGTAACCTATTACCTGAGAAAGCCTCAGTCAGATGTACGTTCAATCGATCTACAAATTTCAATTTTAATTTTCTTAATAACTCTTGTCTATTCGTATTCGCCGAATTATTGAATTCGTAGGTATCAATAATAATATTATTGATAGTCAGAGGCCTGTGGAGTCTCGAGATATATTTTTTTAGTTGCTCTGATCTTAAATTTTGTACTCTAACCCTTATACTAGGCAGACCCCTCATGGGCTGGTGTGTCCACAATATTTGCAGTAGGGTGCAAAATTTGTCGGTGCCAATTGTCCACTCGATAAAAAGAATGAGTTTAGTACTCCAATGGATTAAATATTTAGAATTTAGTTGCTCCTGAGGTAAAAAATGCGACAGCTGAACTGGATAACACTAACATTTTTTTAGGAATTTCGAATATCGTAATATAAAGTAATTCCAATACATTATTATATGATTATTTTTATGTATCGAAATTATACTAGCAAAAAGCGTAATTATAGCAGAGTTTAAATCACTGCCAACTTAATTATCTGCAATAATCATTTTAATGACTATGGAGTCTGGAGGTTGTTTGCTAAAATTAATTTCTTTCAGTGGACAGCTGCAAATACACCATTATTACAGTCAGAGGAGTTTCATGTAATAAAGGAACGAATTTATAGATACAATAATCGGCTCAAATTATAAACTATAATTAGTACCGTCGTTATCCAGATTGGTTTGATTAGTTTTTATCTTAAGTGATTATTAACGGCGAATGTAATATTATTGATAGTGTTTTCAATTTCAATTTTAACTGAAAACTTCAGATTTTACAGTGGTCATTCTTTGGATTTAAAATCAATGTATTGTTCATATTATTTTATTACGGATACGAATTATTACTCATATAAATATGCATATAAATACTTCTCTTCATACATGTTAATAATACGCATACTTTAACTCGATGAATGCTACAAATGTAGAAAACAAATGAGAATTGTGCATTATCCAAAATTTTCTCCGCTATTTGCAAGAAAAAAAAATCCATGAAAGTATACATCAAACTCTTAATTTTATTTTCCTATTTTGCTCTTTCTTCTAAGAGGCTAACGACCTAAGTCTTTTGATCCAATTTAATTTATTATCTGATGGAAATTGATTTATTTTCATATTTGTGAGATTTTTATTATTTTTTTTGCGTTGCAAAATATATACATTTTCATAGAAATTTTTGTGTATATATTTACAATGTACATAATTTGTTGATATTATGCATAATTATTACCAGAAATGTACGCTAGAATGTTTAGTTTTACTTGTTTAACACTTTTTAAATCCGTTGTTTTCAAAACCGTGTATTAGCGAAAATACAATAAAAATCAGGAGATAGGTGTATGTATAAATATAATTAATGGTTTAAAAATGATTCGTAATTTATAAATATGAATATTAATGTGAGTTACATAGCTATTATTATATTAATGCAAATAATAATTTGAATATGTAATCAGAGTTAACTTCGATCAAATCTGGTTAGAGGCTATAGGTAACTTTTAAATTGTCCGTTTAGGCTGAATACATAAATATAAGAGTGTGCAAATGAAGTCGAGTTATTTTAATACCGAAACATCGCCACATTGCGCATACGTCTTCACGTAATAATTTGCGACTGCTATAAAGTGAAGACATCATTTATTTATCGAATATTAACGTATTCATAAATAAGTTGCAGTAAAATTATTTGCAGCAGCGGCGACGAAGATCGTACAGAAATAAGGAAATATGAAATATTTAAATTGATCTTAAAATATAATCACTTAAAATTGAAATTTAGTTGAAATATATTATAATTTACTTTTCTGTTCATAGAGTACATTTTCAGTTATAAATCTAAATTAAATTAATTTACTTACATTAAAAGCAAATATATTAAATTGGATGACGAAAATTTGCAATTTGAACCAAATACCCACTGATATTGCGTCATTATAGATTGTATTCATGGAAGTTTTCAGTTTAGTTCCCATTCAATAATACAGAAGATATGTCATTGTCTTAAATATTAACATGTGTATTACTTTGTACATTTTATTACGATATAAAATACATATCATATTAGTATATTATCTTAATATCTAATTAAAACTTAAATGTAAATTGAATAGTTAGAAGCGGTATTAATATAGTTGAGTAGTGTAGTTATTATCCGATAAGCTAATGTATGTATATGTGAATCGAAATAATATTTATGCTTAGTACATAAACGTGTTATTAATTCTTAATTAATATATATTTTTTGTTATATTTTATATTATATTTTCTTTAAAAAAATAATCAAAAAATTAAATAGGAAATTTACTGGACAATTCGAGACAAATAGTACAAATATATCAATATTACTAAATATAATTTTTGGTTGAATAGAACGATTTTAAAATTAGTGGAAAGCTAGGAATGAAAGATATACATATACAATCCCGACAATGAATATTCTAATTGTTAATTGAAGATATTTAACAACGGTTCCGTTCAAATTTCCGAAGTTCGAATTATCGACATCCATCCCGACTGTATCGAATTCCTTACATGCAATATTCCGACTATATCGAAATCCCAACATTCGAATTCCCGACATTCTTAGTCCCGCCTGTATCGAATTTCCCACAACCGTTATCTCCACTGTATATAAATCCCGACATCCGTAATCCCAATTGTATGGAATTCCGGAAAATTTTATTCGATTTTGGATATAGAATTGAAACAATGTCGGTAAACAAGGAATGAGCATTTCAATACCACTCAAACTAAGAAGTGTTAGAATAGTAATATAAGCCGCCTTGCCGCAACCACCATAACGCATATTAAAACTCAACAGTTTTCCAGTTTGTCTCACTGTACATATTTATTATACTACTTATTAGAATTATGTGTATTATGTTGAATTAATTGTATGTTTATAAAAGTACTACACTTCGGAGTATTCAGAAAGTAATATAAAAGGAAAACAATTAATTGACTTTATTTATCTTTAATGTCTGCAGATTAATCTATAAATTAAGTTTTGAAAATCTTATTATGTTTGAATCAGCAGTGTTTAATTGATTATTTGATTTGCAAGAATCCCTATCCATGTCCTTGATCTTAATGCACTAAGTGGCCTTTAGCCAGCTTTGTAGCTAATACTGCCTGCCACTATTGTTCTCCACCTCTTGATTTACTAAATACAACATAGTGTATGCAAAAAGAAATTTAAATCAATTACTTATGTAGAATTTAATACATAGACACCTAATAAACATATAACAACTTTTGTATTCAAATATAATTTCCACCTTGAGTGCCTCGTTTATCTGTTGATTTTAATCAATTATTTAAAATACTGAACATATCACATCCTTATCACCAATGTTTGGTTGCATAATATTTTCTATTGAATTGTGGTGAATGTATCAACATCTTCTTGGCCATCACTCTTGCTTTATTTATAGCAGTTAATACTGTTTCAACAAAGTCACATATTGACATCATATGTCAACTCTTCCATCTTCCTTACTAAATCCAAATAGGTATCCTCGAATACATCGAAATACCTTTTCAATATTCTTCTCAATATGCACATAGGTCCCTTCTCTAAAATAATTCAAAACTTCTTGAAGAATGTCAACTTGGCTCGAAGACTTCTTGAGTCTGTACTTAGAATAATGTCTTTGGAGAACAGTATGGCCTTCGAAGGAATTACTCTAGAAACGTTTACCACAGACACAATTATGTTACCTTTTATTCAACTCTTTTCTTCTTTCTTTTGTTAAAATACTTAATTACCATGTACATTGCTGTCTGTTTAAGACGCACAGCATAATTTGTTGACTTTTTTTACCAACATTGTTACACTTCTATATACAAAATTCAATACAATTTTAGAAAATTCTATACAGTCGGGATAACGGTGTCCAGATTTCGAACGTCGGGTATGTGTCTTTCGAGAATTCGATTTAAACCCACTACAATAACAAATACAACGAAAAGAAAAATATAGAATATTACTGTAAAGGGCTATAGATATAGGTCTTTCTCCCCGTTTTTTAATATATTATATAAATTATTGTTTAAATAAACTAAATTATTAATTATCTATAATTATATAAATATATAGCACTTATTTTAATACATTTGTCAAATAATTATGTGATTTCTACTAACAGTATGATTTCTAATAATTTCCATTAGAAATCAGATACTTTTCTAACGAACATTTTGCAATATTAATGTTAATCTATTCCGTCCAGTTAAGCAATTTGTTAATAAATTATTTGTGATAGAAAAATGTAATTATAGTTAAACAAACAATAATTAAAGTGAATGGATTCATGATATGTTAATGGTAACACGAAAAGTATGCTAATTTGATTAATGGTATTTCGTATTTTATTGAATTGCTTTTAACATCGAGTCCGTTTTAAAATTCATAGATGCGTTTGTGTAACCGGTGTAAAAGAAGGCAAATATTAATTATCTTATGCAAAATCGATAGATAACATTTAAACACGGATGACCTTGCGGTACAAGGTGATAAACATAATGCCAAGACCCGTGGCCGAAGATTAATTAGACCAATAATTTATTTAGAGCCACCGCGGCTAATTGATTTAATGGCTTCTTAACCGAATTTTCTGATTTATATTTCGTGATTAATATACTCTAAATACCATAAATACCTTACAAAATTATTCTCTGATAAGCATCAAATTAATGGACCCATAAATCATGCGCGTACCAATTCCACGGGACCCCCTTTACCAATAAATTAACATTTAATTAATTAATCATAACCCACACTAATTTCAAACAAATTTTAAGACTTTGAAGTTAATTTAGTTTGACAATCGCCAAGCCCAGGTGAGATAGCAGCGAATGCATGCTTGCTACGATTTATAATTAGTGCATAAATTATGTAAGCAATTTGTATTCAGTAGCAAAAAAATCAAACGAATATGTTAACATTTGTTTTAACTTTTAAAATTTGTATTTGTCAACGTTTTTTTTTGGTATTTAAATTGTTATAATAATTTGCATTATTAAGATACGCTAAATTAATTTTATTTTAAATAGAACACAATATTTATAAATAATTTTCGTAAATATAAAAATATTACTTATAATATATATTTGATAGAACGTTAAATATAATTGAAATGGAAATTAAAACAATGTGTTGATTAGATTTAAATTAGATGGATTATTTATCAATCATAACATACTCATAAAAAAGTTAGGTACTGTGTTAAATAAGTTTTAGTATGTTATGTAAACCAATTATTTATAGAATAATTATATTTAAAAATCTGCAATATTTTTTGAATGAAATTCTTATGTTTTCATTTGACAACAATGACTTTAGTGACTCCTGTCACTGTCACTATACAAATCTTTGGATATCATAAATTGAAATCAAACTAAATATAAACTATTTATTGCATAAACTATCCGAATCCCTAATCTCTCTGTTTAAATCCTCTATAGCGGGGGAAAGGGATTCGTATGTTTTAATTGAACAACAGATGGCAGCATGATGGGCTGTGGGGCCCAATCAATTAAGTATTTCCTTATATTCGCGAATAACAGTACATATATAAAATGTACTATATTTAAAAAAGTATTACTATAAAAATCCATACTTTATTAAAGCATTAAGACTTTGTGTCTAGCTATATTAAGCTGAGTGGTTAAGAGTCCCTGTATCAGAAAAATCTGATGCGAAAGGTGCTGGTTCAAACCTCACCACTGACCGAATTTTCCGGCATTTACTGGTTAGCAATAAAGAAGTAAGGCTGATAAAGGGCAAGAAAGGAGCCAGAAATATGTAAAAACATTGGTATTATTAAACTTATACTGTTTAGAAAGTATAACTTTCACACTCTTTTAAGTTAATGTGGTTATTTTTTTTCTATTGTCGTTCTTAGTGAAGATATAGGGTATACACGTAGCTTAATTAAATAATATTTAACGCGAAGTAACTAAGTAACACTAGTTGTTGTAAATTTTCTAAATATTATATCCCTTTAAAATATAGTGTTTAAAATTGTAACCACTAAATATATACTTACCTGAAAATTTTAAACAAATAATAATATTGGGTGAAGTAAAAAGTATCTGAAAATATCTTTTATATAATAAATATACAATGTTTATATAATTATAAAATATTTATTGTTTTAAAGAATCAAAATACATTTTTTTTTGTTATGTTATTATTTTTTTTTTTGGACGGATCAACACGAACATTTGAGGAAATGGTTGTATCTTAAAATTCTTTACATAAACTTTACAAAATAGTCTAGAAACTAGAGATTGCTTTCGTTAAACCTATAGTTAATCAATTACCATTATAATATACGATATTAGAACAAATACAAATTCTTCTACATTAAAAATATTAACATATTCATAGTAACTTAAAAAATCGACAGCGTTTTACTTTCTTTGCTATGTACAGTCTTAAAATACAATTAAAGAAGAAACTAAATAAAAAAAAACAGTAAACATTAATAGTAACAATAATAATTACGATGATAATAATAATATAATAATAGTAATAATGATAATTTTCACATAATTATTTTATAGCTTTATACATTTAGACATTTATATTTTTTCTTAGAATATAATCAAATTAATGTTAATTACGTTTATTATTTTCATAATAAGCGAAAATAATTTATTAATGATAATAGTTAATATAATAATAAAGCATGGACGGAATACGTTGCCTATTCAAAAATTCTTATCACACTACTATTTTATACTTTATGCACATAATACCATCCAATTGTGTGGAATGCGTAGTACTTAAGT
>JAFMTC010000470.1:31886-43907 GCA_018845635.1 Nicrophorus orbicollis
ATGGGCAAGAAACGCTAAATTTATGCAGCATGTAATTTCGTCTGATTGACGTAATCGTTATACAGGGTTAGTCCAATTATATAAGAATGTCCGGTTAGCAGTGAAATCACTTTACAAATAATCACATTTTTTTTTATTGTAACTCTTTAAACGAATATAATAATAAGAGTATTTATTGCAACAATTATACAATAACACGAATAATTACATAAAAGTGTGATACAAAAAATAACTACATAAATCCGGTTACAATAATTTAAATTTATGTTTAGCAAAGTGTAAAATGAGTTTTTAATGAATAAAAGTATTGTAAATTTAATTTTATTTGTCAATAATTACAAACTTTATATTCATGAATTTCGAAGTATTATTGTCAAATTGTGTTCACAATTTTCACTTTTAGATTTTTAAGCTATACGAATTACTGTCTAAATATGTGAAATACATTTATTTTCTAGCAAATAAAGAATAATATTGAAATGAATGAGAAATGAAAATATTATATTCATGTTATGAATTATTGAATGAAACTCGCTAGACGTAAGCCTGAAGTTAGAAAGTAGTTATAAAATGAAATAACGCAACTTGGCCGTAATGAAATAATTGAATAATATTAAGTATATTTTCGAGCCAATTAATTAAGATGTTTGTTATTGCGCGAAAAGCATGATTATTATGTAAAAAAAATATTATTGATTTCTAATATTAAGTTAATAATAGTGGATACGACCTTCGCCATATGCAAATTTGAATGATAATTTCAAAATGCAAGTACATTAAACACATCGAAAATGTCTACGTGAATCGAAAAGAGAATAAAAATGATTAATTAATACAACAATTATAATTACTGCACATTTTCGTTGCATAAACTCGAGCTCGAAAAAAAAACGGAGAAACACATAATCACGGAATTGTTAATTACGCAAAGGATATTATTAAATCGAAGTAAATGCGAATACAAAAAAAAGAACACCTTATGTGCGGTAATTAATGTTAATTAAAATGATTCAGTGCTGAGTCAGAGGAGATGTGTGTTTCTATTTCGGCGTAACGTGAATTATCGTTACGTAACGTCTGTTGTCGTTGTTCGAGCCGCAATAATATTCGATATCAATTAGCTGCATGGGAATGTGACCGAGTTAAGAAGGCATAAATGAGCCGAGTTACACAGAAGTGAACAGATTGAAATTCCGCGGATGATTTCGATGCGGTTAGCCTGGATGATTGGCTGATTGGCTGCTTGTCCGCTCTCCGATTATATAAATAATTGGTAAACAAGAAGTAATTACAATTATTCATGTAATACCATTTAATATGTAATTATTGATTTCTCGTAAGCGATATTTATATTCTTGTTCCTTTTTTCGCTCTTTATTATATTTTGCAAAGTGATTAATTGGCGATTATATCGGCTTTAATTAGAAAGTATATATAATGCTAAATGATATCAAGCAATAATAATCAGCAAGATAATTATACGTCCTGCCGTAAAGAGAACACGGAGACACAAGCAAAATGAGATAAAAAAAAGGAGGACTGAAGAGAAATAGGATACTACATACCTGGATCCGTGCTTCCGTAAGGCCGATTTTCATTGCCAGCTCTTCCCTGCAATAAGAAAACAAAAGTTGTATAAGTAATGTCCATAATTGCTTTTCGTACGTTCAATTAAACAGTTTCTTATTTAATGCCAGATTTTGTTATTATAGATAAGGCAGTAATTTATATTTTGCGACCGCTTCGCTGCAGCAGCGACTTTCACCAATCGCCAATCGCTGCTGCCCCTTTTAACTCTCTTTGTATCCTTTCTGGTTCTCTCTTTTTACATCTCTCGGCTGCGGCAAGGCAAGAATTTTTTGGGTGTCCAGGAAGTGGCTTTTAAATACGAAGATCGTGTTTTCCGATCCGCAATCCCCGATACGTATCTACAAGGATGCCTAATTCGTTGCCGGCTGCCACCGAGAAGGAGGCAGGAGGAGGAGAGAAAACCGGAAAGGTCCAACGACTCTCGCTCTGTTTAGACTCCACCAATTAGATATGGAGATGTACTCAACCGACCGAAAGATTTATTACCCAATAAATATTTCACTGCGACGAGACCATAACATTATTATCCTTTTTACTGCTGCTACTAGGACAGAGTGAATTGCCGGGTTAGCAAAAAAAGACTGTTTCATTCATCGGGACGAGCATCATTTATGCGCGAGGTGCAAGTAGCTCCTCTGGATGATATAATTTGCTTACACAGCATCATCTTTTATTCAGAATAATGTAAAGAGTTATTAATACTTGGGTTTGGGCATGTGAGCTTTCAACCGCGATAATCAATGGATGATTTCGGAGGTCTAAAATGGGTATATTGCCTGGAGCTCTCGAGAACCGGCTACTGGTTGTTATGTTACCATATGTTAACTGCAGAAAAAGGACCATGAAAGTGTTTCAATCTTGTAAATTAACAAAATATTTATATAAATATACAGTAAGATCCAACCGATCTTATTCTATAACATTGTGTATACGGGGACATTGCATTATAATATTGAAACATTATTTGATATTTTTTTTTAATAAAAACAAAATATTGAACTGCTAGTTCAAAATACCTCTCCTTGGTTTTGCAAAAAAGGACTGCAGGATTGGAGGAGCTTCAATATATTTTTTTTGGGTAAAAATGACTAAATATTTTGTATAAATAAATTTAAATAAAAAAAAGTAAATAAATTTGATAAAAACTTATTGTACAAAAATACTTACTCCTACTTTCCACTCACTAATTTAATAATTGTAACATCATGATTGGAAATTGATTATAATAATATGGTTTGTTACAAATTGAGCTTATCAAAAAACATTATTTAACTTTTAGAAGCTTTGTTTATGGCTAGTACAATGTGTACAAGCAGACAAGAAATAGTTAAACAAACTTGTTTCATAATAAATTATAATTAGTTTGTAAACGTGATAAGAAAACAAATTGTTCATGAATAAGTGACACAAAAAAATGAATAAATGTACTAACAATTATGTATGTAATATATTTTTATTTATCTCTGAAGTTGATTGTCATTTTGAAAAATTACTTAAGCAAGTCACAAGATTTAATACATCATGATGTGTATTAATTGTAATTACTTGTAATACCTTGTGTTTCAAACAATGTTAAAATGTATAAAATAGTAAGCAAACATCTCGGTGTTTATTTAATATTAATTGAAGTGAGGTGACATTGAAAATGGCATTTGCAATGATTTCATATTTAATTACGAATCGTACGCTTGGATTAACAATGAACAACGTAGCCTCATTGTTGCGAGAACGAGTGTGCAACGCAAACAATGGTTCACGGTGTAGCCAGCCGTCCTAGCTGAGGGTATGATGATGATGATGAGTCAGATGGACTTGTGGTAGGTCTGGAAATTGGTCCGGATCCGAGTGGCAATAAATATAAAAGTGTGCCTTATCGGAAATCTCTATTAGGAAGAGCAGATTAAACCCTTCTACCGATCCCTCCGTTTACGTTTATGGCCACCGATGGAATTTTGGTAGCTCACCTTCCACACCACTCTTGATTATCTGGAAAGGGATTCCGGAGTGTGCGCTCTCGATATGGGTAGAGACTAGCCTTTCAGCTGCAGGGACCAACTATTACTATTATGGCCCACTATCGGTCCAGTCTAGACTGAAAGTACTTAATTGGTTTCCGTGGTGTTAATGAGCTGGTTTTGTAATTGAGAATTAGAGGGAGATGGATAGATCGATTGATCTCGGCGAGTTCGTGGTGGGGAGGAGGGAGGTTGGTGGTGATCTCGGGGAGCGGATACCGGCTGAAAAGAGCGTGAATTAATAATAAATCGATGGTAATCGTTGAGGTGAAACCATTTTCGATGTAAAGCGTTTTCGTTATGTGGATATAATTAATGAGCGCGCCTTACATAAATTAGATCAGTTTTCTCGCGGTGTGTCTAAGGGTGGGCACGTTTAATTATTTCGCCGCACCTCGCGCCGGTGCCGCGATGCTGAATTTATAAACGTTCATATCCGGCAATTACGATACCGTCCAGATAACGAACTCGCTCTCCGACTCGACGCCGAGAGACCGACAACCAACCGACAGATCGACAGAGAACCATTTTACAACACCAAAACGAGCGAAACAATTACAACCAATTAACAGTTCCATCGAATTACCAAACAAATTAGGCAATTTGTCCGTTGCTCGGATTCGTTAGTTTCTTTTGAATGTTGTTGCAGCAACTGGTTGCAGCATATACATACCTCGTGAAGACGTCCGGGTAATGCGTTCTAGAGAAGGCCTTCTCCAGTTCCTCCAGCTGGTAACTCGTGAACGTCGTGCGGTACCGCCTTTGCTTCCGCTTAGGCGTGAACTCGTCCTGTTCTGGGTCGCTGCCGTCGCTTTGGTCTGCTCCTGCTGGACGTGGTTCCATTGCTGCATTCGGTGATATCTCCTCTGATACTCCCATTATATCTGGGTTAACTTGTGATGACACTGATGGTTCTGCAAATAACAATATTTCATTACAAAACATGTCAAATAAACAATCAATTTAAAGATTATGTAAAACAAAACAAAATACGTTGTAACAGAGGAGCGAATAAACAGAATAATATTATCATAAAACATGTAGATATGAGTACAGTTTTAGTAGTAATAGTTAAATTTTCATTTAATTTTTGTTATGATTACTATCCATTGGTCAGAAATCATGTTTTTTTTTGGATATATTTAACATTTGTATAAATATAATCAAAATATGGCTGAAAAACCAAAATATTATTTCTTTTGCAATAATATTAGTTATAGTAATACTTAGTTTTTAACTGACATACTTCACTATCAATACGAGTATCTCAATCTCAAAAAGATCGCCAGATTTATTTTTTGAAACATATGGTTTAATTATGGATTTTTACATAATAACTGAAAGGACTGTCCTGAATAGAACCTAATTCCTCATTTAATTTCATTAATCAAATTGAGGAATCCTTATTTCTAATATAGACTTTAAACTGAATTAGTATCTTTTTCTACGAAAATTGAGAACTGTAAAAGTATATCTATTTTAAATTCAGTTTTAACAAAAATAAGTTGTTATCTATTATTTGACGACACATACCCGTATGGTTAGTCTTCGGTCTATTTCGATTCAAGTTCCAGATAGAACAGAAGCTTTTGCAGTCTTTTTCAGGTCAATTTTAAATTCCGAGCTTTTGCACATATTTATAAAATTATACTAATTCATTATTTTTAATTAAGTGTTGCAAATAACTACTTGTTATTCATTAAAAATAATATCAAACATTTACTTTAAAATGATACAATAATACAAGATTAATATTTTCAATTCACATAATTTGTTTGCTAATCTAATAAAATCTTGCTAATTAATCATTGAAAAGTGATATTACTATTTAACTTATAAATATATATATATAAAAATGTTTTAAGATCGACTTAGTAATAATCGCGAAATATTATTGTAAATATACATATTTCATAGATTGTAAAAATGTGTTCATTTTATAAACTAATACAATTTTAATATAAAAATAGTGCAGAGAAATGGGCAACATAGCCCATTGCAATAGTTTATATGTTATTTTAATATTATTATAAGAATATGTTTTGTTTTATATTCATATTTTTTAAGATATTCGTGAAAAAAAAATAGTAATTAGATTAAAAGTGCATCATCTACGTAACGATGCACATTGTTCTTTGAAGCACATACTTAGAAGATAGAATAATATAGTCATAAATTAATTATAGAGTGCATATATCAACAATTAGACGGTAATAATGACTTAGATTAAAATAATTAAATTATATTCATACATAATTTTTATAGGAAAATCAGGAACATTAATTAGTAAGTTTACTTTTAAGAAAAACAAATTTATATATATCAATGTAATAATAAAATACAGTAAAGAAATTTTATTGTTATTTAAAAAATTTATAAGCCAAAATCGTTATGACCAGAAATATATCAATTAGACTCGATAACAATTACGATAAGAAACAAATGCAAACATTTTTCTTTAGTTACAATAAACAAACATTAATTAGATCTAATTAGTAACGATGATTATGAGATCTGAGGATGGATAAAAATATATCGCATAATCATTAAAACAGCATTTATATTCACTTTCAATCTGAAAGAGTTTGCCTTACTTATGTGCAACATTGAGTGTATAAATTTAAATGGAACGAGCTTCATGCTCGCTTCTACCCTGTTTAACGTTTATTTGTTATAGCATCATTTGTCAGTTGCTCACCTGAGCTGCAAATTACCGCGTTGCGAACTTTCCATGAGAGTAACTAAGCACTTTTATGATCGTACCTTTAATGCTCTGGTTTCCATCACGACTTAAGTACACACATATAACAAGTCGAAACACACGTTTCTGTATGTAAAAATAAAAATAAAACAGAATATAATTCAAAACGCATTACAATTATGAGTTATATTCGTACACAACTATACAAACATGTTGAATTTAACATGTATCAAGGAAGTCATAAACAATATTGAGGGGCAGTATAATTATATCTAATAAAAAAAATAGATAAAAATGTTTAGTACTTTTTCCATAATGAAAAAATGTAAATGTTATATTTATAACGTTTTTAATTACCCCTGCATTAATTAAATTGATTGTACTGTACTCTAACATACCAACATTTTTTAATTATTTATTAATATATTGATTTATAATAATAATATAAGATATTTTCCAATTATCTTGTGATAATTCTGACTGAATATTGTAAATTTTCGGTATCTACCCGTGATGTAATGACAGGATTTCATTTGGCCGATTTGTGGTTGAAAACCCCGACTCTATGTTTGATACAAAGTCCGATTATATAATATAATCCAATACCCAAGACCATAGTTCTCGCTTATCTGAAGGACATGCAGTGACGGAGTGACATAGTTTTGAGTAGAGCAACCCTTCAAAATACTTAAGAACAACTGCCACAGTAGATAACTCTCGTACATGCTGACTAGTATAGACCTAGACATAACTGTCGCAGAGACTAGCGGACAACTCCAGAAATTCAGCACAGATTCTGCAAAAGAATCATATAGAGAGCTACTGGCCAGCCGACTTTTAAAATAAGAATTTCCAGAGACTTTTTGTGTTATAAGTATACATATTTTCTTGTAATAGAAGGCACCCCTCCTTAACCTATTCCTGCGCCCTGTGTCTTTACACTCGCATGTCCTAATACTACCAAGTGCCAATTCCCACACCCTACACATCAGTGTACGTTGCCGCTTCCTCTGAAGTGTGCGCCATGCAACTCCGAAGACCATGTTACATGGTCTACAAATTGTCCAATGAAACCTACAAAGCAAATCACAAGCATACCAAATGCCAGAATTTAACAAGAAGACTGTCGGACAAGCACTTATAAATAATTTACAGTTCCAACCAACTATGCGATACCGAAACTAATATACTCAATACTACTAATTCATTGTTCACTCGACGAGATCGAACTGTTAACTGAGTTAATGATTGAATTATTTTTAATTACACGAATTAAAAGTTATTGTTAATGAACGAATATTTATCAATTAACAGCATATTAAAACAATGATTACATTATTTAATTAGCAATTCCATCAACCGGGGGATAATAAAAGAAAGAGAATTATAATATAATAATTATTATTCTCTGTCGGACAACGAGATAGTAGAGGGAATCAAGCGAGAAGTTGATTTGTGGTTGTAATAACCCGGAGCACTGTTTTGCATTGCGTTGCAATTTGAAGCCACGTAAATAATGTAATTTGCATACAATTTGTTTCTAAAAATACTAATTTGCCGAGATAAGGAACGCCTGAATACGTTTATTAACTATTCAATATTATATCATTATTGAATATAATCAATTAGCATAACGAATACGAATATGCGCGATTGCATGTAATCATTGCGTTGCATAATTGCAATGATTATTGCAGGAAACGGTACGAATGTTTACTTTTGTTTCGTTTGGCTTCGGAACGGATCCATCCATCCACCTGAAATGGTCATTTCCGTAATGAATTTAGATTCTGATCAGGAGGCCCAGACGAAACAAATGAAAAACCGTTTGCGTTTTGTTTATGCACAGAACCCGTGAAAATTCACATTTGTTTTTGATTGCATTAGGTAGGCTGTTCTCCTTCCGACCCAAAAGTCTTCTATTATTTTTTCGGTCTAGATAAGGGAATGTCATGCGGGAGGAAACCGAGTGTGAAATTAACTTTTAATTCTTCGACATTGTTGCTGCTCTTGCTATTATTATTATGATTATTATGACTATTATAATTCGCACCAGGCCTCGGCAAGATTCCTAATGAATATTTAAATGCTCGACGCAATTAAGAAGAAGGAGCAACAATAAATAAGTGGACGAAGGGAAGAAGAAACGATGTGGGTCGTAATTGCTGTAGGTCTTCTTTTTGTTCCTCTATTTTCTGGTGCCGTTGTCTTTGTTCGAGCCAATAATAGCAGATTGACTACTTGAATTTGTCGCCGGTTAAGTAATTGGCTTGGCTTAAGCGTGCGTTGTGTCCGTTGCACGTTATAAACGGATGGATCATCGCATGTAGTTTGTATATATATATATAAAGTGTGTATGCATGTATGGATGTGTACGTATGTCTATACATATATAAGAGTGTGTAGTTATGGAGAGGTGCGTGTTAATTCCCGGGGCAGGTGTCAGATAAACCGGGTCTTGTGGTCTTGGACTTGATCGATCCGCTCACTGCCCCGCTTCGGATGACTGGAAAGGAGTTTTGCCCATATTATGTACAAACTAAGTACATACCAATACACGTATAGTACTTACTCATTCAATTATTAATTCAATGCTTGTATATGTCGAGCAGTTATACAATTTCATTGTCCCATGACTGTTCAATATCTTACACATAACAAAGAATAAATATTACAGTAATACCTCAACTTATACAAACGCAATTCTTAATTATCAGTTTATCTCTTGCTGTGATACGTAAAAGACGATTCTATGAGCAACGAAAATTAACATTGTTTGGTTAATAAACCCATTTCGTCTAAAATGAAGTAAATCCATACTCGTACACCTAGTAAGACAATGAAAACTATTTATTTAGAATGTACAATTAAGATTTTCGATAAGCGCATAGAGATGGGTGAGCAAAACTTCAGACAAAGATCTGCCAGAAAGGCACATGACAGTTACTCAATCGTAACTCAACAGAAATTTAAAATTTCCTTGGTTTCAACGTAATTGTTTCAGAAATTCTATATATTGACATCATACATTACTTGAGGATAAGGCCAGTGTTATTATCGTATAGAACTTAATTAGTGGATACAATTTATATCCGCAAAAGATAACAAATTAATATCACTTATGACTATTATGAAACATGATATATATGTACAAGATTTGTTTTTCTACTGTTTATTAAGTCATACAATGTTACTTGATAATTAAAATATTTGCCTTCATAATCTATTAACTCGAAAGAGCGTCAATACAATTATGTAAAGATTATAAAAATTAAAAGTAAATATTATTATTTATGATAAATGTTTTATTTAGTTTAAAGTAATTACATAAATTTTAAAGATTATATTGTAATATTATTAATATTATAATTAACACAGATTTTTCAATATATACAATCTAGTAAGTTTAAAGCAACTGCTTTTTATAGATAATTTCGAAGGCGAATTAGTTAGAACAATTGTTATTTGTAAACGTACTTTTGTAGTATTTAAAACCAAGTCACGTATAGTTCCGTCGTTTAATCATAGCAAAAGAATAGACAAGAAAATAGACAAAACAAAGCAGGAGCGTTTTTCGATGTATTTCGTAAAGATCCAAACTGTACGCTTTGTTTGTTCCGGAAATCATTGTTCGACTCTTTTTTCTACTAGTATCTTGTTTGAATTCGTATGATTTGGTAATTAGCGTTTAGTGCGTCTCGAAATACTTGTAGTCGGTTTGTAGTTTCTCCATGACAAAGGATCGTCGTTTTCGGGGTAATTGCTTTTTGTCACCCGTGATCCAATGATTCTATACAGCGTTACCAGCCGAAGAGGAACAGCAAGAGAGAGAAAGAGAGGTCGGGGGTAATTGAGTAAAGAATTACATGTCATTAGCAACGCACTTCCTCGGAACGCAGATAATATAATTACACTATAATTAAGATCTCTCTATTTGTTTGCCTTTCTTCTGGGTGCACATTTCTATATTTTTTTTTATTAACTTCGTTTTCTAATTCCCACTGAAATGTTTCCCCCTGACTCGTCTTAAAGGAAAGACACCGTACACAAAACGAAAGAACAGAATAAACGTTGCAGTAAAAATGAAACGAAAGCGTTTCCGTTGTTATTGCTGTTCTGGAATGTGTGGTCTGTTCTTCATCTTCGGGGTGGTGGTTGTAGTGGCTTGCTGCTATCAGAGAGTGTCGCGTCGCTCGGTCGGCCAACCAATTTATTTCCTTATCCGAAAACACAATTAGCCATACAAGACACGACCAGCTGACCTGATTCATAACAGAATTATATAAAGGAAGAGGGAGAGACATTGGAGCGGATAGAGGCGAGACGGAGCGACCGGAGGACACGAAGAGCACGCCAATCTTGCTCCCTGAAAGCTTCAATTTGCACCGAGAGATAATTTTCTGAAAAGAGAATCCAAAAACATTTCAGAAACCAGATTTAATCATTCCCCATGCTAAAACAAAAAACATATTCGATTTGTATTCCGCTTGATTGAGGATAAATTACACCACAAGTTTTTGCATCGCCTCGACGTCTGCTTCTGAGTATAACGTTTCAATTCTAATATTTTGCGCTGCGTTTTCTTTATCATAAGAAAATAAATATTACAAACACAAATATAAGTGAAATCTTTCACGGTTTTGATTTATCATGATTAAAGAATTACACCCAATTATTTTATAAACCAGTACATATTCTCATAGCAAGATGAAGCTTTAAAAGTCCTTAATTTTATGAACTACTACATAGACGTTGTGATTTACCATTATTACAGTTTAGTTCCAATTATTCTCATATGTGTAGTATTCTTTTTTTGGTAAATTTGTAGTAGAACAAATAAATGAAAATTTATATATATATATTTTCAAATTTTATTATAAATTATATAATATTGATTTCAACAAATACATTAAACACTGTTTCAGTATAATATTTTACTACGAAATTAATGTAACTTTCAATTACGTTTTAAGATTAAACCTACATAACTATCTTGTTACAGCTATATCTATATTTCCGAAAATACATTTTCTAGAATTTGGGAATTTAGTTCAAGCAGAATTGTCTCCAACC
This sequence comes from Nicrophorus orbicollis, assembly GCA_018845635.1. NCBI lineage: Eukaryota > Metazoa > Arthropoda > Insecta > Coleoptera > Silphidae > Nicrophorus > Nicrophorus orbicollis. The sequence goes on from JAFMTC010000470.1 coordinate 43,266, forward strand.
TTTTAACTACCCTGGGCTACATCATAAGATCACTTCTTTAGGCCACAAATGCAATACACTATTACTAACAGATGAGCAATCGAATTACCAACTGGGCCGTAAATTTGACAAGACTTATCGTAAACAATCAGGATTATAATAATTATTAATTTCAAAAATCTGCATAAAATAAAATTGATTTCATGCTTCAAATGGCTATTGGTCGTAGTCCTCGTAGTCCGACATTTATATAATATTAAATGGATTGAACAAGCCTATTATATCTACTTTATTTATTGATTTGAACTTAACAAATAAATGCAATCAGGTTATAAATGTAAGGAAAGTCAATAGCCCTTTGTAAGAATTGATTTTTATTTATTTCATTATTATTATTGAATGAAAGATCTACCCCTTTACAGCAATAGCATTCTATTTTATATTTCTTTGTATTTCTTTATTACTATTTTTTTCTACTGACATCAACAACTATGGTCATTAGCCTTAACTAGTGAAAAATGAAGAAACAATGTTAAACTGAAGAACGAGATGAGACGAGATTGCTGAACTTTTTCAGTCAAAATTGTAAAATAATATAAAAGTAGTGAATAAATAATATTTTTTTACTATTGTATTAGTTTATATTTTTTGTTACAATAAATG
>JAFMTC010000470.1:85989-100402 GCA_018845635.1 Nicrophorus orbicollis
AGGAAACCAGTGGTACGCATTATAGATAGAAATCTTATTTGGGGACTTACAAAACACGAGAATCGCTCGTTTACTTCAACTAATTTTTGTGTATTACATGTTCAGGGGTGTCCAACCATTACATGTCTATTACGCAATATGTCAAACTATATTATCTACCGAAGAAAATTAACATTGTTTCATCTAAATGTTTGCAGGTCATATTACAAATGTATTATATAATTTAGAATACAAATTGTTTAAACCTATGTATATATTTCATATTTTCTATCATATTACCAAAATATAGTAAAATTAAAGATTTGAAGCAATATTTACATGAAAATATAGAAAAATTTAAATTAGTATTTATATGGTAATTTATTTGTTTGTATATAAAATTATGTCAAATAATGTTAATGAAAGTAACGTAAAATAGAAATATTCATCATTTTATATACGTAAATTTCTCTAAATTATCAACAAAAATGATAAAAAGGAAATGATATTTTTAACGTATCATGACATGAATAATTTTTGTTTAGTATGTATATATGAATTAATAGCTCTTTGATGTAACGGTTATTACTTTTATTTTTTTCTCTATTTAAACTATCTTTTATTTTCGGACAAACATATACATACAAACACCAGTTAATTTGATTGGTTGAAAAAATGTCAATATGAATACTTTTTAAATAATCACTTGATACAAAAGTTGCAGATTGGGTATCCTTGGTTTATAAACAAATAAGATCAATTATACACATGTTTGAAAATGAAGGTGCATACTAGGTATTTATACTGTTATGTAACTAAAAATAAAGATTATTAGAAAAGTAAAAATTAAACCACATTACTATACACAAATTTGAGTCTTGAATCAGGAATAGCGAAGAATAAATTATTTTGAATAGAAAATTTTATTGAGTTTCATAATAGTTTTATCGAAATTTCCCAAATTTTTTGATACAATAAAAACGTTTAAACATAAAATAAGTACAAGTACGATATATTTTTGGGAAGAATTTCAACTTCTAAAGAATAATTAAAAAATAATTAACAATATGTTACCAAACAAAACCAATTAACCAAATGAAATTTCATATTCAAAAGTACAGAAAGAAAATGCAAGTGGCTGAATTGTAAACAAAACTACAAAAATCTGATAAAGATGTAAAAAAATAAGTGTGCGGCGATCAAACTTAAAACATAACAATTTGAAAGAAATGTATTTTTAGTTTCATTAGTTGTTCCATTTATTCAATGATTCCAGTAGGTGTTAATTTGAAATCGGGTTTGGCATGTTTATACGATTATACTTGATATATAAGTCACCTTCAATGATAAAAATGAAAATAGTTTTTTCAATTTTTATTGTCATGTTTTTAAAAATTATTAAATACAAATATCGAGGATGAACATTTACATTTCCATTTTTAACGTTTTTTAAGTTATATTTTCAATAAAAGATTGGATATTTATAACAATTATCAAATGAAATAATGGTAATTGATGTTCAATGCAGTAACTAACGAAAAGAACCACAAATAGACATACACTGAGGGTATTGAAAGATTAAAATTGATGGTTTTCTTCTATACACCCATACCTCGCTATACGGTCGCTCTTCATACGGTATTTCGCTATAACGGCCTTCTTCAATTAAGGCACGTTTTCGATTTACGGCCTAAAATGTTTCGCTATAACGGCAAAAGATACTTTTTCCATGTCGATATATCTACATGTTGCCAATCTTGCGCAAGCGTAATAATTGATTCCTTATACGGCTTTTCGCTTTGCGGTCAAGTGTCGTGGAACATATCTAGGCCGTAAAGCGAGGTATGGGTGCATATTTTATTCAGAAATGCACATACACATTAAATGAAATACACATTAAATCAATTTCGATCTACGATGCAAAGAAGTGTAGCACCTTATACTCACTTCATCGTCCATCAAATGTGCGCCCATATGCAGCCCCGTTCTCTTTATGAAAATGATATGCAACTTGTATTATTGAATAATAAAGCATTAATGACATTACATGGTATTTTCACCTGTTAATGGGAGCCGTTTTGCATCCGCTGTCAATATGTGTATCAGGGAGAGGAATTAATTTGTCAATAATAAGGGTGTAATTACCCTCATTTCGTTCTCGCTCACAGAAAAAATCTCAAGGTACTCCATTTATAACATAATAACCCGCACCGCTATTAAATAAAGTTGTTCTTTAGTTTTTATTAATGTTAATTCCGTTTATATGAATAAAATATCGCAACGTCTTCCTAGCGCCCTTCCGCTCGTATAAGTCATTTGTTGCATTGCAACAGTCAATGCCAAGCGATTATCACTATAAATAGAATAAATTTGGACATAAATGTTTCGTTAATGGAAAGCTGATAATTATAGTTATTTTCCTATTTATACAAATTACTTTGTTTTCGTAAAAACAAATTACTAATATACTAGTCCTGCAAGTTCCACAATTTCTTTTCAAATTACAAATAAAATACTTTGATTTAGAATTCAAATTAACATCGCAATAAATCTACTTTTTATATTTAGTAACAACACTTTTATTTTCTTCAAAATTAATTAACATGTATCCCAACTACAAATAAATAATTACTAGGATGGAAATACGAATGGCCAATAGCCATTTATAGTATTATTATTATGATTAATAAGAATATTTAATTTGTTTATTTGCGATTATTTTAATAAACATTATTATTTAATTACATTAATCAAAATAAATTATAAAATATTAAACAAATAGTTTAATTAAGCTTTAATTATTATAATTAATAAATAATGAATGAATTAAATAAACTAATACTTTTTTGAGCACATATTCAATAATGCATTGGATATTATGTGAATACAATATGTTTATTGTTAATAAAACCATCGATTGTATCCTTGTTTCCGGTTATTCTGATAGATGCATACAGATAAAGTTAATAATAATATGGTTTGCATTAAAATTATTGCTGAATAATATTGTATGGTAAATAGATTCGGTTTAATGGTATTTTAATATATTAGATTGCTACCAACAATGGACTTGGTTATAATACATAATTAAAAAAAGTGTATGTATGTAGTGGGATACGTGTGTAGTAAGTAATCATGGTCGAATCAACAGTAACATCGATATGCTGGCACCAACAAAAGGTCGCCTATTTTCCCCCTAAAATGCCGCCGCTTTGTCGACGGACAATGTAGCCATATAACCGGCATTATGTGGCAATAAGGACTTAATAGTATTGGAATGACTTTCGCATTTCTTATTTTACTATCCACCAACTTTAAACTCGATCAAATTAGAAATGATCCGAAAAGGAAACCAATGAAAAAAAACACACAAATGAAAGATGTGGAAGGATATCCATTAAGACGTTCAGTCAGTAGTAAAGTTTAATTTATTAAAATTGACATTCGATTTATTTTTTTGTAATTCATGCATTTAAAATACAAAATGAACATAATTCCAGATAATAACAAGTCTACTATATTAGGACTGTAACTACTAGGTTTATTATTTATTTAAACATTTGTATTTTCCTAATTTAGATTTATTTTTTTCAAGTTTTTTATCTACTATTTTTCAAATATTCTTTAATACCACGAAATATTATAACTAAGTGACAATAAATTAATAACTATTTATTCACACAAGAAAATATAGAACCATAAATCCAATCACTAAAAAAGTTCTTTAAATGTAAGTGTAAAAAAACAGATAAATTGATGCATTCACCCTATGCGTCTTATAAGACATAAATGTCAGTCAGGTGTACTTACAACTATGTAGACTTATGACCACAGCGTGCAATTGCAGCTGTTTGTTCATTGTTATTGGACTCTATGTTAACTAATGTTTCTATAAACCATTTTTGGTAGATTAATTCTTAATTTTAAAAGATTATTTAAAATTTCTACTTGTTGAATAATCTATATAATACAAGTATGCAATGTGATTTTTTTTATGAACAAAAATTTAAATCTAAACCTTTTAAATAACATTAAATAAATACTATAGACTTTGTAGCCTTGTTTACGTTTTATTTAATTAATAAAAAATATAAATACTTTACTTAATATGGATGATACAGAAAAAAAAATACATAGAATTGAATGGTTTTTCACCTATTGCACCAAAAACTGGGGTAGGGTGTCACAATATTCCTAAATGATAAAAATCAGTTAAAAGTATTTATTATAAATTTTAAAATACATCCTGATTACAAATGTTTCCAATTGGCTAATCAACATTAAATAAAAAGATTGATTAAATTTTTAAAACTATAATATTTGTATCAACCATCCCCTGTCCTCCTTAATAATATAATTATATTTGTTCAAAATCAAAATCTCTCATGTTTATGACCTCTTTTTTATTAAAAAAATATTACTCTTTATTTAAATTATTTCATATAACTCTTAACTTTTTAACACATAAATTTAATGTAATTGAATCTAGGACAAATATGTATAAATAAACAATTTAACAATAATTAAAAGGAATATATACATATAATTTCTTGCGAATTGGATATATAGGTAAATAACGTTATAATTACGGTTATTAATCAATTATTGTAATGTTTAAATTAATGTTATTAAGCAATACGGCAAGATAGAAATAGAAACGTATGCTAATGCGAAACGCAAGAATTAAAATCTAAATTTCGTTAGCGCAAAACAGCAATTATTTTGTCAAATTTGATTGATTCCATTACAAGACTTCATTAATATTAATTTCGTAGAAAGAAAAAAGACAACATCATGGAAATTATATAGAATTTTTTTAAATTTAATTTATGTATAAAGTCTTTCAAATGATTAAAAATAAGCGCATCAATTAATGTTCTAACGTCGTAATTGTACATGCCAATAATTTTACTTCCTCAATTTCACATCTAGTTATAAAGTACGTCATATATGAAAAGCTAAATATATTCATATTATTTTACATGTATATCATAATGAAAACGTCACGATTTGTAATAATTCGTATAGTGCGGCTTTGAATAGTCCAGATTAATTATAATACAAAGTAAGTTTTCATTGAATGAAATCCTAAAAAATACTACACACAATAATTTAGTATACATGAAATATGTTTTTTCTTCTTTTATAGTCAAGTTACCAATACCAATTCCCGCACGAATTTTTATTATATATTTTAAATTTATTTTATCAGATATATTTATGTAGCATTTTGCAAAATTTTAAAATGCAATAAAACATAAAGTTGCTACTTTTCATATAACGAGCAGAAATACCTATAGCTAATGCTGCAAAGGGCTATAGGTATTTCTGTATATAGGTAAAATTAAATGCAATTTAATTTTATTTATTTCTATTGTATTGTGTTTATATTATGTGTAGTTATTGTTGCAATAATTATTCTTCATCTTTTGATCCGTCCAGCAGTTGAAATGACGTGGTTCAACTGGTTCTTGCTTCATCGAGCTTTAAAATCATCTTAGTTCTTTCGCATTAGTTCTGGATGTTATTGCTTCCTTTCTTCAAACCACATCTTGCCTGTTGGAAGCTTACGCTTTTCTTGAAATCATTTTTGTGCTGTTAATTTTTGCTTAATGGGTGTACGTTCCCAGATATCGCTGCTTGTAATTCCCACTTCTTGTCAATTCTTCTCCACCTCAGTGAATCAAATTCCCTTGGTTCCCTTTGCTACTTGAATCTGGAGTTGAATAATTTAGACTGGGGCTGCCTCCAGGGAATTCAAAAACATTCCAAGGTCATCTGCAAATGCTAGGAAGTTGTAGTCCAACACTCCATTTTCATTTTTTCGAGTAAGCAGTTGAAGAGCAAAGGTGATAGTCTATCTCCCTGTCTTACATCAGTCCTGATTTCGAAAGTCTCTGAAATTTCTTCCCTGAATTTCACTTTAAAAGTTGTATTGGTTAAAGTTTTCTAAATAATTGCACTTGTTTTATTGTCCAGTCCAGTTATATTTCAGAATTTCAAATAGTGGGACCATCAATGGACACATAAACCTTTTTTAAGTCAATGAAGGTCCCTACAAACTGATTACTTCTAAGCTTCAGATATGAAAGAATAGATTTAAGTTGAATGTTAATACAATAAATGTTATTATTATCTTTCAATAAATATTATATATTTATATTATAAATAACTAATATTTCTAGACTATTATGTACAGTAGGTGATTAGTTAATGTTCAGTTTGTGAATAAATCAAACAAAAAAGCACTAAAATATTGTTCGAACATAAAACGCATGTTCGGATAACGAACATCTTACTGACCGATTAACATTTCTTTTGAGAGCTAAGAATAGTGGATCGGTTAACGAACAATTCGAATGCTATCTTTGAACGGATTGTGTTCTTTAACCGATCACCTACTGCATTTAGAAGAAAATGCTTGATTTTTTTTATATTTGATCAAATTTATTTTAATTACTGCTAAATACCATTTACTCTTAAATAAAATGCTTAATTATAAAATGACAGCTAAAATTAATAATAAAAAAACAATGTAAAAGTATTTAATTATCTCGTGATTTTGTAATTCTTAATAAGGAGATTACATATGTCTGAAAAATTTACATCATAATACCAATAATGAATGCTATTATAATGCATATGGTGATAATTCGAAATTCAGCATTTTACAAACGAGAATTGTAATTATATCGTTAATTCCATCAGGTGCTTCAATCTCAATTTTACGAGACATTTACTTAACGCACGTCAGCTTTACTTTAGAACTGCACACCCAGTACAGTGATTTAAAAACGGCGTTTAGTAAATTATGCAATGCTGTTTATTTTTATTGCGACATAAAATTTAAATAATATTCTTTCGTACTATGTGCTGCTTTCTACCAGAACGCACATGTCGCGTTTTAAGAGGACATAAGCTTCTATTTGCACTACTCAACTTATTGCACGAAGCAAGTATCGCATTTTTTCTGTGGATAGTTTAAAAAAAATGCACAGATAGTGTCACAAATAAATCATTTACACGTTTTCATTCCCCTTTTCTTTCTCTCTCCATTTATCTGGAACATACTACATATTTTTCATTTTCTCACAAAAAATAATCTCTGCAATGTCCAGACACATGTATTCAGTTTGACAATATTTCTGGAATCGATTGTACAGTAAATATATGCTATATGTATTTGAAATATTTCATTTAAAATATTGATTATAACCTAATTTAAATTTGTAATTACTCAAATGATAACTTTAACAATTACATTTGAGGTGTTTAGCTATTTAATGGTATCTGTGTAACAAATTGAAATATACTGTATACAAAAATTAAAAATAGAACGTAAATCAGTAATGTGATCCTAAATTGTTTAAAAGTAAGATCACATTACTGATTTACGTTCTATTTTTAATTATAATTATAACAGCAGAGATTAGAGATAGTCTGTCACCATTTTATGGTATTATTTTAGTTTTATTTGATTGTAATTAATATTTCATTGTATAATTATTGCAATCAAAATTATGATTATTGGTGAATTAATTAATTCTAATATTTTTTTAAGTGTAGCAGCCTTATTTCTGGTCTTGAGTCTATATCAGCCATCACTACCTTATTTTGCTGACCGGCAAATACAAGAAAAATCGGTCAGTGGTGGGATTCGAACCAGCACCATTTCGAACCAAACTTTGTGACGCAGGGACTCTTATCCACACGGACAAAAGTTATCCTAATATATAATATTAATTCTAATTATATCGTAAAATCAACAAACTTTAAATCAAATTGCACTTGCTAAGGATAATCTAAACACAACATTTGTTAAATAATAATTTTACAACTTCCTTTCACTTATTATTATATTTATATAATAATGAATCTAAGTGTTATGTAAATACATATATTAAATTAATTTTAGATCAAAACCCGAATATTATTATTATTATTAAAAAACTTTTTTTTTAAATGGACAACTTAAGAATCGACTGGTAAAACTTCATAGCTGTAAACCATACACATTCCAATAATAAACAAGATTGAATGATTTCGTTGCAACCAATTAGAAATGAAACCTCTTAACTTATGCAATAACTGACGTGTCCCGGGATGGGATTTCTTTGGACACTCGTGGAAATATCTTTGTTGATGTTAAGTAGAAGACATAATATAACTATAAACAAAATAATATAATTAAGGTGACATATTTTTTAAATAAATAATTTAATTCAGTTTAGTAAAGGATATTTAGTGAACGTTACCAACGATGATTCTGCTTTTGCTTTGTTCTTATTTTCCGCAAGGTGTGTGCGAGTGTAACGAGGCATTGACAACAAAATTTTCGGACGAAGCCCTAACTAATCAAATGAAAACCAAACACGAGTGAAAAAAAAGCAACGACATCGGATAATACCGTCAGTCAGCGTTTCGTGGTTTTATTCCGCTCCGGATCGATAATGAACTTTAACGTTTTCATCCGGAACGACACTGAAAAACTCTTTAATTAGAATGTTTTGTAAGAACGTAACGCTTTGCTGAACTTTTATTATGTTACGTTTAAGCTGAACACATTAAGACTGCACACAGAAACACAAGGAAGCAAAGAAGAGAGGAAGTGGCAATTTATACTGTTCAAACACTTCGTTTTTATACAATTGCTTTGCTTCTCCATTTATATTATCTTTTGCTAAATTATTTTATTCTTTGTTTACTTTTATGTAATATTTTTGTGTATAGAATAAATTGATTTTCTTACAAAAAAACATGTAATTAAAACTGAGACATTTTTTAGAGTATTTATTCTTAATATACATACAGATACTATCATTACAATTTCAAAGTATTTAAAAAATATTTTGTAAAATATACAAATAACTTAGAACCAATTAACTGCATAGACTATCTGTATATGAAAAAAAAATACGTTATACACTTTAAAATGTAAATCTAAGAATGCACACGTATATTCTCTCGAGGTATGTATCAACCTCGCATTTTTACAATTTTTTTATTGATAAAAATATATTTCTTAACAAAGAAATTTTAAATAGTTAGTCAATTGCTTAGACAAACAAAAATTCATTCATAAACAAATTTTTACTTAGTTTTTTTTCTGAAAATATATACAAACAATTTGAAGTAAATAGCACAACTTTAATTATAAAAAATATTAATAAATTAAAATTATTTAAGTGTACAAAACTTCGTCCATATGTACGTTTTTTCTAAATTATTTATATCTTATAGAGTAATTATTGAAAGTGAAATGAATTTTAATTTTTGTTTTAAGTTAGTATAAAATTGTAAATTGTATTTAGTTGTAGTATTTTTGATAACATATTTTCGATAAAACGAAATTTGCAATTTCAATTCCAATTTAACATGAAAATATTCTCATTAATGGAAAAACTAAACCATTACAAACGTATGAACACATTAATTATTCGTCATCATTTATCATGAAAAAAACAAACACAGGTAAATAGTAAAATTTCATAATAATAATCATCCAAAATACAACAAGAATATACTAGTTAAAAAAATGTATATCCAAATTATTACTTTTAAATTATTATTGTTTTTCCACTGTATAAATACATTATTTTAGAAATGACATAAGAAATGTATTGAATCCAAATGAAGATTTTCAAAACTTTAACTTCTTTACTTTCGTACTCACTTTCTCGATATTATGAAGAACAAGTTTCATTTACATTTTTTTAAATTCTTAAAAAATACATAAGTATTTTCACAATCGTTCACCGCAATATGTGTTAATAGCAAATGACCCAAGTTGTCGATGCTACTAAAAAATAAGTCACTATCGAAAAAAATGTTCAATATTAAATGTTAATTAAAATATTATTTTTTTTAGTGGAAATATTCTCCATTCGTCAGAAATACCAATAGTAAAAAGCCTTTTGTAATAACATTTGTATGTATGTTTATTGTAATTTTAATAGTACAAATATGTATTAGTATTAAATGCAAAAAAAAACATATTATTTAATGAAAAAAACATGAAATATTGATTTTAAACTTATATTAATTAATTTTATAATTTGAATTAGATTGTAACTATTTTCCTTTATATTTATTTATTCGATATAGAAATATTTTAACAACTTTTGTAACAGTTGTTTTAAAAAAAAATAATCTCTTTGTGACAATTTCCAATAAATATTATTATTATTGAGCAGAAAGACCTATGGTTTATAGCCTTTTACAGAAATAGCATTACATTATATTTTTCTCTGAATTTCTACAATTATAGTTTATATTTTTCTTGTAGTTGTAATAAATATTATTGTTATTATTCAATATTTTTAATTATTTTAATATTTTAAATCAATTACAAATATAAAATATTAGACAGAATACCAAGTCTTTGTCTTTGGTTAGAATTCAACACGAAATTATAGTACTCTATTATTGTTAAATCTAAATTTAAACTAGGGAAGAAACCGATTCGATTCTAAATTATATAATATAACATTGTATAAGGCTAATTAAACGTTTCAAGAAGCGATTTTTTGCGAAAATTGTTAAGAAGTAACTCATACATAAACGAGACATAACGCAACGATGTGCCTAATTCAAAATTGAAATATATAGATATGAAATTAACATTATGCCTGAATGATTTAAAATAAACTATTGTGATTAAATTATTTGAAATTCTGGGTCAAAATTCTGAATACTCGACAGCATTCGGGTTGAACATATTCAGATTAGATTGTAATTCGAGTCTCGTTAAAATTCCAGCACCGAGCAACAGTTCGTATTAAAGAGAGCACATTAGTCGTCCGTTCTTATTTCACGTGATAATATTCTTTCCTCCTTTTGTCTTCACCGAATATAATGATTTGTTTAAATGCGACGCGACGCTCCCGCTTTGCATACGCCATATAAAATTCCGAGTTGACATTTCAATTTCATTCATAGCCGAGACACAAGCTGTTTTATTGGCATTATTTCACCCATCTTATGTGAAACCAGTTGAACCATAAGCACGCTCTCCATCTCGACCGTACTTACTTAATATGGTTATGCTCACAGTTGGACGTATTTTACAACTATAATTGATGCCCGTTTTATGTCAATCCGTGGAACGTTTAGATTTTTAAATTGTTTACACTATTTATTCACTAAACGGAAATAATAATAAAAGGAAACGCGTATAAACAGAATATGCGCCTTCTTTTTCGAGGCTTTACTGCATTTTAAAGAACCCCAATTAATATTCATAATTGCCATGAGACTTTGTGTCCTTAACTGAAGGCTAAACGAACGGACATATTATTATTATTACGATTAGCATTATTATGAGCATCTCTAAATAAAAACATATAAATTCAAATTTCATTCATGTATGAATGCTGCATGAAGGAAAAAGAAGGAACAAACGATGACGGAATTTATTGATCATTTTATGTAAATGTATATAGATTACTGGTACGGGCTTATAAAACATAAGGGTTTATTATATAATTCAAACTATTTATTTCTATATATTATCTTTTACGTGTGTTCCAGGTCTTATAGTTTTTAATTAATATTTCCTGTATATCTTGATTTTTTATAAATTTCTTATAAATTGTAAATTAATAAACGTTAATATATTCATAATTACCTATACTATTTTTAATTGACGTTAAAAGTCTAATTAATTATCTATCAAAAAATAAATTGTTTTGTTATATTAAAAGATTATCAACTTGAAAACATTAATAGAATAATTAAACTTATTAATAAAATAGTAGAATGATACAATTTCTTAATTTTAAGTAACAACACTGATTTAACGCTTGTTGAATGAAAACTATATGTTAATTCTTAGTTATTTCAATTTATTATACAGTGTGTAATTTTTCTCATAGTAAAGGTGTTAGTCGATTAACTTTTTAAAACATACTAGAGATAATTTGAAAAAATTAAAATCAACTATAAACATTATTTTCTTCTGAAATTTTCAAAATAGAATATAGTAAATCTGAAAGATGTTATTTTTTAAAATTTTAATAAATATTTAATTGTGTGTATGCAATATTGTTTCTTTATTTAACATACAAACAAAATCTAATCCGGTCTATTATGATTGTAAACACACCTAGTTTAACTGTTACTTAACGCAAATTAACTTGAAATTTTCATATGCTAATATATTATTAAATTTCTCATGAATCCAATTAAAAAATATTAGAAGTTACTTTTAAAATTTATGAAGTGTTTTATATATAAAAAGCATAAGTTATCTTTATTGACTAGTAGCCTAAAGAAAACTGACAAAATATTTAGAAAGAGTTTTAAATACTGCTTCAACAAGTTAATCAGCAAATATTGAGGTATCAGTGAATGTGGAGTAATTGTACTACATTCTATGTAATAAAATCCGCTTATAAGGCATGCTTCAATGTTGTTTATGTAAAATTTATGTGCACAGGAAATAACAGGAAATATGTTACTGTTCCCATTGTAGTTAAAACATAAAAATATGATATTTCATTCATTTCCTACTATCATTTAAGTCGATTTAACAAAATCTTTATAAGTGAAATAAATATGAAAATATATGCAGAAACTTTAAATAAATAATCTACTTAATTACTTAGGTAATCCACATATAACAACTCTTATTTTACATATTATAGAATAAAACAAAATATAATGTAATAAGATATTCGATATTGTGCTGTTATTGTAATTGCTAATAATATTTGTATCTCTAAAGTAAAGTTTAACGTTGCTGAGCATTGTGAATACAGTGGGAACAAAAGTTGCATGTAGCATGTGAATAAAGGTTGAACGTCAAATAATTCTATAAAATTTACACTCGTTTGCAAATAATTCACGACAATCAGACTTAAAATACATAAAAACATATGAACCTGCAAAACAATGTAAGTAAAAATTAACCAGAAGAATACAACAAATATTGGTTTATTATTAACTATTATCCAAATCACCTACTATTAATTTAGTAAAGAGGAATTTGGAATTCATAAGCAATTCATTTTACGTATATAATGTTTTCGATAAGAAATTTATGAAGTTCATAGCATCATTTTCGGTTAAATATTAATTTGAATACGAAAACACATCGATTACTTGGTAGTACACTGAGTAAACTAATTGCTTAGTAAAGAATTAAATTTAAAAAACGTAAACTTATGTAAATCCTTAAATGATGTGGATTTTGGTATTATTATTATTTATGTTTTGATTAATAATAATATTTATTGTAACAGTAACAAATAGATAAAAGAAATTAGGCAGAAAGACCAAATTAGTCAGAAAATTTGAAAATAAATAAAATACAAAAGACAATTTCAAAAATCAGCTGTTGTAACTGGCTATTGAGGGCGGTCCTTCAGCCTATTTTTATTAATTAATACTAATAACCATATAAAATTATAAAAATAATTAAATTAATACTGAAATATTGTATACTTTGATTAAACATGCTATAAATAAATATTGTAATGTGTTAGAAAAAAAATATCAAATTGGACGAATCCGATAACACTTTCTCGAATTAATTGTTTATTGGCTAACGTACAATTCGGATAACAAACTACATCGTCTTTAAACAGTTCAATTATGTTCGTTAACACATTATATCCAAACTGCGGTCAATAGCCCTTTTTGTTAAGAAAATGCAATCCATTTTGTTTACTCTGAACATTTATTTTGTGAACTAACAAAAGTCTACGATTATTAAGTGAATGTAAAATGTTTACTAGCGTTAAAACTATGTCAGACGTTCACAATTTAGGATCATGTAAATTGACAAACAATTGTTAAATACCAGCAGATAATTCCGCACGTTAAAAGTACTAAGGTTTCTCCATTATATTCTTAAATACGCATTACGTAGATGGAAATTCTATGTATAATTACAGATTTTTATCGTTATTATTTAAATGCAAACACTATCACACAAAACAATTTTGTAAAACCGTCTAGTGTTTTTTTTATCTTATTCACAAATATCACTGATATTCCAACCAATTACATAAACTATTTTTGATACCGTACAAAAAAAACAATATTTTGAAATAGAAAATTCCCAAATTAATTTTTCAACTTCTAGTCGGAAATTTCAGAATTTCTCGAAGTGACGCAATCCACGCTATCTGCTTCGGCTCAATTACAATTTAGTAAACGTATTCCAGCGACTAATGGTTTGTAATTCTAAGAAAAATAGCGATTTCATTTGCGGACATTCTTGTTGTTTGCGTAATTCAGTTTATCTCGCGCATTTTCAATGAATTTAGCATGAGAATTCACTGGTAAAAGTGTAACAGATCCAAGGTTCCGAATATAAAAAGACGGCGAGAGATAGAGAGAAATATGAAGAAAGAATTACAGAACCATTATCGCATTCTTCTTTATTGCGTTTCCTGTTGATTGATTCCAATTCCTTTTCGAAACACGTGGA
>JAFMTC010000470.1:144309-157439 GCA_018845635.1 Nicrophorus orbicollis
ATTTATGAATAACAACATTAATTAATACGTGTTTGCATTTGTTTTCAAACTGGTTTATAATTAGCAATTATTATAATTGGAAATAAATGAATTATGTTTAAATTCATTAGTTTTTATTCTATTAATATTTTTATTTATATTGGTTTAAAAATGAAGTCATTTCTGTTTTTCAATTTGAAATAATAAAATTCAAGAATAAACTTTAATATCAATTTAATTTAAAACGTGTAATATCAGAAAAATAACCAGAACGTGGTTTGGTCATTTTGGAGTGAAAAATCTCTTACGGGATTTTTTTTAAACAAGTTAAAAACGTAATGTTAAAAAGAACAAGTCTTAGTATTGACAGAAAACCTTCAAAATTAACATTATTGATTTGTAGAACCGAACTTTTAAATATTGATCATTTAATTGAACTTTAATTCAAATTACAACGAGATTAACAAAAAAAAGACATAATATTTTGGCTGATTAACATATGATTCAAAATATTGAAAAAATAATTTAATATTTTTTTAGATACGCTTCGATTGGCGTCTCATAGCCGAATGGTTTGAGTCGTCAGTGCGAAAATTTGGGTTCTCAGTTTCAAAGGAAAGATACTTCCAAATGTTTGCAGCCATCAAATTGAATTAGTTGTCAATGGGCAACGGTTCCAAATAAATGTCTGCAACGACGTGGTGATTTGCTGAATGTCCGATTCGATATATTGCAAATATCTTACATAAAAACAAAATAAAAAATAAGCTTAGATAATCTCTTGAGATTGTTGAAAAAGTGCAATGTACAAAACAATTTTCAACAATCTACTGAGCAAAATAAGAACAACAATAAAGTCAACTTTAAATCAGCAATTTAAAAGCGAACAGGAAAAAATATGCTAAACCTCACGGAATTACCTTGAACTGCAGAGATAACAATTTCGACAAAATAATAACAGTAAACAAGAGACAACATTGAAATGTACACACATTTTGAATATTCATTTCAATGTTTCGTTTATCTTCTAATTTAATTTAAAACAACACAAAACATATTATTATGAACCTTGAACGTTTTTAAACGCCGGATTATTATTTTTTTGTTAATTCCTGTATGGTAACGATTGTCGCAATGCTTTGAACTGTGTTGTTATAAAATAAATATTAAAAAAACAGTAATTATGAAAATTATAATTTAATTTAATTTCATAGCAAATTTGTTACAGTCGATTATGTACAATTAAAATTGTGTAATTTTCCGTTGCTCATTAATAAATTACGTCTTCAATTCAATTATAATCATCAACATACTTATTACGACAGCAATAGACATGTATAATTATAACATATTTCTATTGCAATATGAAAACCCCCAGCTTGTACCACAGTTCCGTTTCTACAAAATTCGACGTAAACCGAATCGACGTAAAATAAACCCATTTATAAATCAGTCAACATAGATACGAACAGTATTCTAGCATAGGGTGAATCAGGAAATTACACTGCAAATTATGACATTAATTTGAATCGACGTAAACCGAGTGCTACCAATTTTTGGATTATGGAAGATGAATTAAAAATAGAAATGATCTAAGAATATATTGTCAGTTAAGTTTCTTGACCACATAAATTAGAAAACTAAACAAATGAATATTAATTACAGTTTTTAGGCAGAAAAACCCCTTACTTACCGAACTTTTCTCTCATATAATTGTATGCAATAATTCATTAATATAAAATTCAACAGTTTTCAAATAATAAATAAAATGTGTTGCATGTTTCATGCAAAGTATTATTGTTTTTCCGCCCATAATGTATAAATATTATAAATTAATTGTGGTTAATTAAAATTAAAATAATTAAAATTCTATTAGTAACGAAATATGCTGAAAGTGAACATTCATTAATTATTAAAATGAACGTTTATAATTAATATAGGAATTGTAACAGAGGTTATTTAAATTTTTATTATTTTATAGGAATAGTTCACATGCAACACGATTCAGCACATGGTAATTGTTTTAGTTTAGACAACGATCGGTTTCACAATGGTTTTCGATCCTTTTTTACTAAGTGCTAAAATTGTAATTTTAATTTTAGAATCTATTGTAAAATAGTCAACATATTATTTGAATAAATGCAATGTAATTAAACGTGCATAATATATATGTTAAAAGAATATAAAGTTCAACTTTCATTGAGCCATTTAACATCAAAAAGCAGTCAATATTTTAATACAAACTAAATTATGAAGAAATTTCAAATTCTCATGGTTAAAAATATAAATAGCGCATTCTAATTAATACTGTTTGGGAACCCCTTAGTTGGAAGAATTCGGAAAAATGTAAAATAAATTATTATTAATAATACTCTATTTCATTCTATTATATTATTAATTAAAAATGCATGAACTTATTTTTATTTAATAATAATTTTATTATCATTTTCATAAATTGTGATAAATTTAAATGTATAGTCTATTTTGTTACATTAATCAATTAAATCAATTAGATTAGTTAGCTTATTTTACAATTTAAGATTTATATAAAAAATATAAATATGAAATAAATACCTGAAGGAAGATTAATTGCAAAGGTTTTAGATAAACTCATTAGAATGCTTTGAACTCAGCTGCACACTACTAAAGTTGTGTTTTTAATTTGTATTTAAACTTTTTTTTAATATCTTCTAATCAACATTAAAAAGGTGAATTTAAAAACTTTACAAAATATTAATAGTACATTACTATTTCAAAATTTAGAATTAAAAAAAAGAATTAATTAGTTAACAACTTATTGTAATATTAACCAATATTTAAATTGAATGTGAAAACTAATATTGCGTAATAAAGATGTTTATATTCAAATTAATTAGAAATTACCATTAATCAGTTAACATGTTATTGCAGGGGTGAGCAACCTTTTTAATCAACTGGCCAATTTATTTATTTTTTTAATTTGGCGGGCCGCACATAAAGTAAGACTTATTAATAATTTACATAACTTTATTTGTAATAAACATTAGAATAAAAAAATATAAAAATTTACAAAAGTAAAGATTTCATATACAAATTTTAATGCAAAATAATAATTTTATTATAATTAATTTTATAACAATATATTGATGGGAGAGTCGATAAAATAGACTCAATTTTAGAAATGCTTGGCGGGCCGCAAAAACATGTTTAACGGGCCGCATAAACATGTTTAACGGGCCGCGTATTCCTCTTCCCTGTGTTATTGCATTATTAAGCAATAGTCAAATATTCACATCATTTAAAATTGAGTGTGAAAACTAATATTAGTTTAGTATATTTAAGTTTTGAAATTAAAATTAAATAGAAAATAAATTTGGATAACATTTTGTTGTATTATTAGATAACACTCCAATATTTACATCTTTCAAAGGTGAATGTGAAAACGAATACTACGTTACTATTTTAAAGTTTATAATTTAAAATTAAATAGAAAATAAATTAGAATTTACTATTCATTGGTTAAGATCTTGCTGTATTTAACCAATTGTCCAATATTTACATCATACAAATTGAAGTTGAATTTGAAAACTATAATAATACGTTACTAATTGAAAATTTGAAAATATAGTAATTAAATGAGGATTTAGCATTAAATGGTTAACACTTTGTTACATAATTAACTATTAATCCAATACTTACATTATTTAAAGGTGAATATAAAATCTAATGTTACGTTACTGTTTTAAATTTAATGATTCAAAAAAAAACGATAGAAAATAAATAAGAATTTACCATTAATTGGGTGAGTATGCAGATCGACGATTAATTAATCACAAGAAAGTCAAGGTACACTCTGCGTCATCAATCTTATCATCACCCGAAGTTACCAAGGGGCAGGTATTTTCAAAATCCTCCAGGGGAAAACTGATGGAGCTGATAGTTTTCGAGCGACGGAATGTGAAATAAACCGCGCGAAGGGGAAAATCGCCGCGGAAGCCGCGCACAAGCTCAAAGAGGTTTTCACTGAATACGAATTACTATGTGCGTTTGTATTGTTTGTGCAAATGCGTGTGTTCGTGTCTGTATGTGTGAAGTCTGCCTGTGTATACGTGTGTTTGGTTATGTGTGTGTGTGTGTGTGTATGTGTAGGTTTAGATAAGCGATGTGTAATTATCGCGGTTAAGCTAGTTTAAACCGTCCAGGTGTGCACAGGTGCGTTCGTTGCGCACACACTGTACTGCCAGGTGAGACAATCTGGGGGCCGGTCCGGACGAGGGACCCGCCCCGGAGGCGGGGCCAACCTTATAAATATTCATATCAATCATCCGTTAACCGGGCTTCGAACGTAGTATATTAACTCTTTCAGCGAAAGCAAATATTGATGGTACGCGCCGGTCCCACTCTTTCTCCTTCTCCCTTCATCATTCTCTCGCACTTTCTCACTCAATCTCACACAATTCATCCATCTCTCTCTCTCTGTTGTATTCTCCTTTTTTCTCTCTTTCTCTCTCTCTCTCTCACTCTCTGCAGATCCATTAAACCTCCATTTATTTTAGAGACACACTAATAAAAAGAACCGAGCACCGGAAAAAAGAAACAAACAGGTGGATAATTCTTCCATGGAAATTCGCAATAATTCCGATTGATTTGCGTGGCACGAAAACGACGCGCATTAAATAAATAATTGCACGATTATCTAGGAAATTATTCTATTTTCACTTTATATAACTTTCTTTAACCCCGTTTCAGTGAACATCATTTTCAACTTAATTACGACTTTTTATTGAATCACTTCATCTTTAATATATAGTAAACTTAATCAGAATTACAGTTACGTTCATAAATAATGAGGATATATTATATATCAATGGCCATTCTAATGATTTACATTGTTTTAATATTATTGTTTTGAATCATAACAATAATTTGTATTATTCACAAATGCTACCAAAGGGTTATCGACTTAAGTAATTTGAATAATTTCAATCTCCAAATGAAACAACTAATATGAAAAAATAGGTATTACTTGCAAAATCATATATTGTAATATGAATATTATTAATTTGATAAATGTAATTATAATTGTAAAAGGAACATTATACGGAAAAACTTATGCTTATAAAGCCATTTATATTCATAGTATTTTTTTATAAATCAATATTTTAAAAAAAAGTATAATGACTATGAATGTATCTTTTTTTTTAACTACATCTATCATTGTTACCATAAATATATTTGTTATTAAGGAACATTAATTCTAACAACGAGAAAATAATAGAAAACATACAAAGGTCCTAACTGTTAGTTATTTTTTTATTTATTTAGAATTATGTTTTTTCTTTTTTTTTTTTCATTCTCTAGAATTATAGTTATTTTATTTACAATTTTGTATTTGTATACTTAAAAAAATATTATTACATAAAAAGAAAATAATAAAATTTAATAATAATAATCTGGGTGCACTAATAATAATCTGGCTATATATTTATACAAAATGATTGTAGTTTTCACTTCTGTTTTTCCATGTTTATATATTGAACTACTAAATGAGAGGAATTCCGACGTACTTCAGCTAAGGACTATGGCATTGTATAATATGGTATAATTGGTATAATTGTATACAATGTGGTATAAAATGTAAATATGTAAAATCAAATAATATAACAAACAAGAAAAAAAAACAAAAAATTAAATTCTCTTGCTGGAGAACCATATTGACCATAGAATTTTCTGAGTTTCTTAGAACATCAAAAATATATAAATTGAAAAATAGTACATGTAAATTAAATTATTACTAGATTTAACTGTGTGATTTAACTTATGTATTATTAGTATCTTTTTTTAAGTTGTGATTTACATTTCTAAATTTACGTTTTTCCATATTGAACCAAACTGTGTTTAAAACATTTCTGTTCCAATGGTTATTATTTTTTAATGATATTACTTATATAATTAGTAATAATCTTAAAATATGAAAGGACTAATAATAATTAAAAAATAGTCCTATTTAATAATAATATATATTGTAACAATAGTTACAAAAACTCAATACAATAGAAAAAAATGAAGAAAAACAAATGCACAGAAAAAAATAAACAAAAATTCCTTTGCTGCAAAGGGCTATCGACCATAAGTTTTTCTGTCCGATTTTGTATTTTTTTATTGTTTTGAACCAATAAATAGTAAATAATAACAATTATCATTGATTAATATAAATATGAAACATACATAAATGATTTTTTTGTTAATAATAGATGAGCAACAATATTTCATTTTATGTTATTTTTCCTAATTTTCTTATTAATTTTATGTATGTTTATAAGTGCTCTAACAAAAAAAATATATCTTGAAAAATACGTACAAGTAATATTTATATATAGTAACAAATAATTAAGTAACATAATTGAACAGTTTCTGTTATAAACAAAATATGTTTATTAGTATAAATAGTTGCCACTAACAGTTGTTGTTATTATTATTTTAAAAATTAAAAAGGAAACATATGTTTCTAAATAATTGTACAAGAAAACGTATATACAGAAACCACGAAGGTGCAATCACACCAATTACAGGTTCGGTTTTCTGATTAGGACCGTGTCGTGAGTTACTTTTTACAAATTAACTTTTTACATGGCTTCATGAGAACGCTATCCAACAACTAAAGAACGCTTCACGCATAATACGATTAGATTGTGCTGGTAGCCACAGGATATTTATTGTGTTTTGGTCTTCGTTCATTATGAAGTGCCTGTAGGTCAATTAATACAATGTTAACTATATAAATATTGTACATACAATGCAATTACAAAGTACTAAATAATAAATATCCTTATTAATCACAAAAAGTGACTAAAAGGCTAGCGTCCTAATTCTTTCGGCCCTAAAGTACTCAAATTATTAAAATTTGTTATATATGGAACGTAGATTTATGATTGATTATAACAATTAAAAATAAACAATAACTTTTATTTCATTATCCAAATAAATATAATAAATAATATATAATAATAATAACTGTAGATGCAATAAATCACAATTATTCTTGAAGAAATCAATTGTTTTTGATAATTGAAGAGCTTTTGATATCTTGTTACTGGTGGTATTTATAAACTAATTATTTTATTATGGACTCCTGTGTGAGTTTACATAGAAGGTATGAAAATAAATTACTAAAAATTATATAAAACTAAAGTATCTTTACACCACAGAAGTAACTATTTTAATGTTAATGTATTCAATTGTTAAACTAGATAAATTGATGAAATTACATGTGGAACTTTGACATAAAAAATGTAATTGAGTATTATTATATTACTATTTTGAAACAATATATTAAACATTTCTACTTTTTGTTCTACATCTTCAAAGATTACAAATTTATTTCGCTAAAAGAATAAAATATAACTAAATTTGTCGAAAATAGTGAAAATACCTATTAAAAAAAACACAAAATAAATGGTTATTTTTTCTTATAAGAATAGAACATATATCAGAATTAACATATTACATAAATAATATAATTCTAATACAAATAATTTGATTTTAGAATTCTCACCTCTAAATATTAATATAATTAACTATATGACATAGTAGTTATTAAACACTGAAAGAAAATGTTATTATTTAAATAGTATTAACATTATATTACATTACAATATTTACAAAAAAAAACTTAATGTAATAACAAAGAATAAATACAAAAAAAATCTGCCCGTTTTATTTTGACTACACTTGTAAGCATAATATACCTCAAACTCAAACTATTATGACATGATTATATATTCACTTTTATAGAATAATAAAAAAATAAAAGGATGCAGTTCATAAAAATAGATACAGTTTGGCAATCGCATATTTGAATTTGTCTCTAATTTTATGTTCCATAAATGCAAGGTGCTATTGCACTCTTAAGAAAACAATTCAAATGAATAGTAATAGAAATTAATTTTAATGAATTTCCAATTTTAAAAAAAAATAGTTATATATATATTGTTTAAACATCGATTTTTCTAGTTGTTAGTAACATTTTAAGATTTTTATAAATTACGAACTATGTGAGAACATTTCTAAATTATAATGTGAAATAATTCACTTGCGATTTCATATTTAGAAAATTCTATATAAGAAACTGAATGTAAAGTCAAATGATTATAAACGCATCAGTATTACTATTAATAGTAATAAAATCCTTTATTTCCTTTTTTATATACATGCATGCATATTATGTTATATATGTATATTGCGATCACCCGAAGCGAATAAAGGCGTTTTCATTAAACGCCATTTCAATTGAAGAGCGGAGAGCTCGGAATGCAATTGGCCGGCAAGTGGGATCAAGGGAGTTCTTCGGTTCTGAATTTACCGGAATCCTTCAGAATCATTCTCGCCCTCGGCCAGAGAGCATCATCTCCCTGCTCTCCGAAAGATCCAATTAATTAAAATTTATCGAACAAACAAGCAAACAAAAAAAAAGTACCAGGGAAGCGAAGTAAACGGAAAGAAAACAACGCAAAGCAGGGAATTATAATTTGCTTTTGCGGCTGTGCGTTTTAATTTATGCTTCAATTAAACAATGGAAGAAGGGGTCCTTCTTTGCTCTTTAATTACAAGCCGCCTCATTAAAAAAAACCTCACTAATTCGATAATTTCAACGGAGGGATTTGTTTTTGTTCTGAAGCTGTTCTTGTTATCTTCAGTAATTTCCACCCAAGTATGTGCGTCTGTGTGTCCGTAATTAACATTTATTACAAAAGTTTTGTACGAATTCAAGCATTTATCTCGATAGTTTTTCTGCTTTCGTACACTCTGAGAGACCGGTTTTCCACGCTATTATTTAACATTTCATTAATTTACTGCACCAAGAATGGCTCTAATTGAAATGTGAAAAGGCCCAAAGTGATTCCATTTGAATATTTTTGTTTTGGTCGACTTCAAATGTGCTTCGTTACTTAATGTCAACCCATTTCCGTGCTGTAATTAATTGTACACGTAATATGTATTCTATGAATTCATTATTACGGATAAATTAATGCCGACGGTCTTGTAATAAACTCTACACTGAATCTCTGGATTAAACGTCATTATCGGTCCATTTACATAATATTCATATTCTACTTGACTTCAACGACGGATCAATTACGAAACGTAGAGACAAATATATAAATAAGTAAATTAAGTATTCAAATCAGGATAATAAATTGACTATGGTGCATGTTTTTAACATTAACATATTTTAGTTATATCAAAGAAGAATATACAATTAGAAATAATACAAACATTATTTAATAACGAAAAGATATATCAAATAATAAATAAATTAACTTGAAATACATCAAAACACATAAAAAAAACGAAAATATAAACAAAATATGAATAAATAAAACTGGCCACAAATAAAAATTATTATAAAAAATCGTAATTTATTAACAAGAGTAGAAGGTACATAAATCGAAAATAAATATAGATATACATAAATTATGAACTTTGAGAAATAAAATTATCCATGTATAGAAAAACTTCTGAATTTTCAACTATTGATTTAGTATTCAACTATTAATATTCACACAATAAGGAAAGTAACCAGGAAAGTTAATATAAATCTTAATATATTTAGATAATTCCACATAGATAACCATAGAAATGTTAATTGAAATCATTATAAAAGTATCAGTATTACTATTAATAGTAATAATCATATATCATTTTATCTCCTTTATTTATATACATATATTACAACTATATGGGTAAATTGATTAAATATTAATTTAATTATATTCACATAATCAGAAAAAGACAATGTTTTAACATAATATTTTTAAAAAAACGTAGATTTTCTATTTCTTACATTTGAAAAAAAAACTTAGATTCGAGAACATCTCTGAAAAGCATCATTGAAAACATACATCTTTTTAACAAGATATGATGTATATTTTTTATTTATACATTTAATTTTTGATCTGACATTTTCTGTGATATAATTATATAAAAATGTTGGTATTATAAAATGTCTAGAGGTGAAAATGCTCATGAGTTCATAAACAAACAAAAAAAATATTGAATCTTACTAGAATCACAACTAGATCATTATCAATATAATATTAAAATAAAGATAATTTGAACTAATAATCTGTTTATAGTAAGCATACATATGCTACAAGAAGTACGTATTAAAAACTAATAACAATGAGTATCTAAAAATATGAAATTTTGTCATCGATTAACTAGAATTAAAACTATGTAAAAAATTAATAATATCATTGTTATTAAACGGCTATACTAAATAATATTAATAATAACCCAGCTAATTCACAAATATTATATTTAATTCTTAATTACCACAAGAATAATGTTTGACTTTATTTTTATAAAGAAATATTAATGTAATAATAATTTATTTTTTTTGCATTAAAAACGCTTGACTAAATAATTTTTAAACGTAATTAAATTTAATGTAAAATAAATATATATTGAACTTCAATATAATTTGTTTCTAATTTTCGGATATAAATCAATTAATGGAAATCTATCAAACATGGATTTATTATTTATCTATTTACCTGAGATCTGTATATTAGTCACCCTAGAAAAGCAGTATAAATAGATAGTTTTCTGTAAGTACGTAGAATATATCATTCCAACAATAAATCTCATGATACAATTTAGGAATATCAATATATGTAAATCAACTGCTTGTAGTAATTAAAGAAGTGAAAATAAATCTTAATTATAAAATATATACGACAAATTATGTTTACCATTTGTGTAAGATAGATAAATTTAATTAAAATAAATGTAAAAATAAAATAATATTTTGAATATTTAAATTGTAATAAGAAAAAACACGAAATTACAGCAAAAACACATCTTGAACGATGTATTTTATTTTGTATCAAAATTATTATAATTTACATATTTTAATTAATAACAATAAAAAAGTATCAAACCAAATTTCATAATACAATATAATTCATTTTTATATATTTATGATAGGCAACTTTATATACAGCCCGTTACAATTTAAGAATAATTTCTGTAGGATTCACTGGTTATATCATCATTGATTTTCTGAATCTATAACCAATTGTTGAAATAACAGTACAGAAACTAATTTTAAATAAAATTATAATCTATGTCGTCATTTTATGTCCACCCAAACTAAATTCTATTCCGCAAATCCTGTCTGCTATGTATTTTCCTTGTAATGCTATAATTTTAATGCTGATTGTTAAAATTTGGTAGTAACATTGTATGTAATTGGATGATTTCGAGTTTGTCAACTAAATAGGTTGTGTATTATCTATGTCATCTAATTAGGCATTATATTCTTCTTTAAGTTAGAAAAATCTTCAATCTTCACATTAGATTTCTAGTTAATCGCGAAAATTTATATTATTTATATATTTTCCGTGATTCCAAACCGTGCTCATCAACAAGTTTGCAAGAATTTACTTTTATGGCAACTATTCAAGAACAAGACCATCGAAACTACAATTAATCGCATGTGCATTAAAAAAAAGCATTCTGCGCATACGTATATCAATTTTTAAATTTTATTTTTACAATGCGGATGCGCTAAAATATTTGTTTACTTTTCAAAAGAAGGAATTGGGGGATTTTCTGCAAGCCATTGTCAGCTATTCATTGTGCAGCTATTATTTCAGTGTATCAGTATTGTGAATTATAAAGTTTATAAGATGTCTTCTGGAGGATTTTTTTGCAGTATTTGTGTTAACAAAACATTTACCGCCAAGGGGAACTTTAAATTACATGTACAAACTTATCATCCTGGTAAACTATAACAAATCAAATCAAAATATTGTAAATAGTAAATTTTATTTATATTACAGATAAGTTAAATGAAATTTTTCCACCGAAGGTGATTTATAACTGTGAGATTTGCTCAAAAAGATTCCCAAACAATACATTACTCAACAAACATAAAAGCAATCATGTTAAGTTTGCAGTAAAATGCCCTCTTTGTACTTTCAGTGATATCAAATCGGTAATGATTGATCATTTCTCTTCGGTGCACAATATAGTTCTGCACATTGAGCAAAAGGAATTTGCAACTATTGAAGACTTCAATACATGGAAGACACAGATTGAAAAAAAAGAAACTATATCATTCATTGCACCTCATGGAACACATAATCATGCCACACATTCTCGAACAGTTTATAGATGCCATAGGTCAGGAATATATAAATGCACAGGCCATAATATCAAATCTTTAAAGATGCAGGGCTCGAGAAAAATTGGTACCTTTTGCCCTGCATCAATAATTCTTGTCCAGAAAGATGGCAAGTGTAGCATTGAATATACCAGTACACATGTAGGACACAAAAAAGAACTTGAACATATAGATATTTACAAAAGTGACAAATTAATGTTGGCAAGTAAGTTAGCCAAGATTCCAATGGATGTCATAGTAGATAATGTAAAGCACATTCACCTTGTCCAGAGATACAAGAAGACATATCCAGAATGTTGTACAACAAATGCATTAAGTTCTGGTAAATATTTTGTAACTAGAATATATTGATGGATTGATTATTTTGTGATTAATTTCAGATGAGGAAAATGAAGAAGTTAATAGAATATCTAAAATTGTTGTTTGCATTAACAAAAAAAGAGAAGTCGATTTAGATGTTGGTATTGATCTATTGAAAAGAAATTTTTTGAATTAGTTGATAAAATAAATTCTGTGGAAAAGTTAGAAAATGTAAATAAACATATTGATATGTGTCATATCTCATTGCAATGAAGTACTGAACCTAAAGAAGAATTTTGTGGTCCATCAACATCGAAATCTGTTTCCTCGAATATAATACCTCAAAGGCGATTATATTCGACAAAAAAAAGAAAATTAAACGCATCAGAAAGAAAACAAGAAGATCCTAATGTCGTAGCATTTAAAATGTTAGCATATAAAGATATAAATAATTATTTTCATGACGCAAATTGAATATATTTCTTATATAAATTGTGAACTAAATTTGTTTTTGTATTAATATATTTTTTATTTGTTTCTGTTACATAGTTTTTATTGCAATAAATGTTTATTAATTGTTATTTATGATAGTTTTATTTATTAATTGTCCATCTTTATTCTAGTTATTGTATTTAGGTTCGAGAAGTTGGATATGGTATTTTTTTAAATACATATCAACAAT
>JAFMTC010000470.1:188893-200515 GCA_018845635.1 Nicrophorus orbicollis
AAACTTTCTTATCCTTTTCCACACTAGCGCCGGCTGCATATCTCTCGACAAGGTTTCACAGAATTCCTGAAAACTATTTTTTTCCTTCAGCTTTATTTTTTGTGGTTGTGGCTATTTGTTTTTTAGCTGCTATCAGATGTTCCAGTTTGGTCGTCTGCCGGAATATTCTTAGCAGTCTATGTCGTTTCTCCATACTGTCTGAGCAATATTTGTCCCACCATGACACCGCAGGTTTTTTTGTGTCTTTATGCAACGATATTTGCAATTTATTCATTCGGACATTCAAAAAAATCACCACGTCGTTGTAGACAGTTGTTTGGAACCGTTGCCCATTGACAGCTAATTCATTTTGATGACATTCAAATGTTTGCGAAAGTTTAAACCCGGGCCCCCGGGACTTTCGGCTATGAAGTTATTTATTTCTAAAAACTTATTTGCATTTATGTATTATTTTTATTGTCTTGGTTTTCCTCATCTTCAGTCCTTTTGGTCAATCCTAGAGACTGGTATTGTGAGCGAACTCTTTTATTTTACAACTCATTTTTTTTTTCAAGTGCTTATATAATTTCTTTTTAAATTTTATGATGTTCGATTCAATTCGTTTATTTTACGGTATTCTATTGTAGTTAGTAATGCCTTGTACTACTATGTTCCTGTTCAATATAATGGTTGTTTTCCTTATGTTTCCTTCGTTGTATGTATGTGTTCGTATGCAAGTCCAGTTGTGTCTTTTTTTCCCATGTATAATTTTCTGTATATATACCTTTGACCTTCCATCAGACTTTACACATCCGGTAGATAAACTTCGGTTGTGTAAAACTTTGAATCCTGAGAACGAAATGGAATCAATTTTTTCTGCTTCATCTGCATGGAATAGATCTGTACGATTTGATTGTTATGAACTAATGTTCTAGCTAAGTAATTTCAGAGTCAGAGATATCTTGCTGGCTGGTTTCTTTGGTAGTTTCTTTGAACAAATAGAATATTAGCCTATTAGCTTTATTTATTTCTAAACATCTTAAATGTTTTCCGTCCTTTACTGTGTTGGCCATTTTATCCATCTTCCTCCGATTCTCTTTGTGATAGTGGCTCCCTAAAAGCCAATTTTCTATATGTGGTCGCATCATTACTTGACAACAAGATTGGTTGTTTTGATCTTTCTCGAGTGTTTCTTGTTTTTTTCCTTTCCTGGTGACGGGGAAAGATACCGAAAGCAGCTATGCTCATTAGTTGGTATATTGCACGTGTCTCCTTGTTCGTTTGTTCTTCTATTAATTCATTCTACTCTTAGAATCTCACGATCGCCTTTTGCTTTCATGTCCATCGTAATTTCTTCTTTCGCTTAAGTTCTTATCAATGTTTTGAACATCGAATAGCTTTACATGAAATGAGGTGGCAGGATAAATGCTATAAAATTATGGTGAACGTAACCGCTACGCGATTTCTTCACCTATCATATAATCTACGAATATTCCCTACTTTGTTCTTAACCAACAGGCACCCCAAAGTCATAGAACTTAACCAATTATTACTTGATTCCACATTAATAGTAAAGGACCAAAATCAGAAGGACCAAATGTTTACAGAGAAGGAAGAACTTTGTTTATTGTTTTATTAATGTCGATAAGTTTTTTCAAAACATCACTTTTTATTTTGACAAACTCGGTATGACAAACTGAGGTGATTCTCAGCTCAGATTTTACTCTCGTGTTGTCGATAAATGCAAGATCTTTGCATGTTTCCATGTTATACTCTGTAAGAGCTAAGAGCTCCAAAATATTTTAGGGAGTCTTTTCCGTATCAAGGGAGCTCTTCGACAAATGTTCCCCATTATAAGAGACCGGGACTTTAGTAGATAAACCTTACGGGGTATAGGGATGAAAATCTACCGCCGAGGAACTTGTTAGTGTGAGAGGAATGAAAATGTACGCTACTTGTATAGGCTACAGCTGACACACGTCCGCTCACTTAAACGGGAGAAGCCGCATTCTTAATTAAAGTCAAATTATAATTTCGATAGATATCAATATCTACAACCAAATATACGCCTGGAAGTTCAAATTAACAATTTGTTTTTTTTCTGTTTCATTTAGTAATTAACCATACACAGTCATTACATTCACTGAACAATTACATGTTGTTATGTCCCAGGATGGTTTTAGGAACACAGTAGAAGATTTCTTTATTGTTGTTGGATGGAGCCTTATTGGGAATTTTGAGTAAATTCGATAACTTTATTCTTAAATGGTTAAGTGGTACTCTTCTAAGACTATGTTCTTCTTTGGATCCCAACTAAGACTATTGTTTATTCCTCGGATCCCCAATTAAGACTAATTCTAAATACATATTACAAATATAAGATAAACTATGTTAAAGGAGGGTGGGAGTTGTGATTTGGCGAGGAGGCCTTTATCTATAAACTGCTAATTATGCAGTTCTGTGGGAACGGTTCGTTAACCGGAGTCGATCCGTGCTGCAATTCATCTACTCTGCATCTTCAGGTGATAACTCTTATCTGATGGTGCAAATGCGAAATGTGTTTCGTATTTGAATATCCAGTACAGTTAAAATATAATTATATGGTTGGATATAACAATGTGTTTCTGAATCAGTATGATTTTCATTAAATAATAAATATGTTTGAAAATTCATTCTAAATGGGTGTTACTTTTTTCAACAGCAACTTTAAGTTACATTTTCTTTATTGTTTTCAAGGTTTTGTAAATCTCCCTCTAATCTACGTTTGTTTAACCTCCTCTTCTTGGACACTTATTGATCAAGATATCTGGATAAATTCATATTAAATATTATTAGAAAACTATTTTTACATAGTTATCAATATTTTGTGTATAAGTTGTTTATTATAACTTTCATTTTATAAGAAAATGTAAATTGATAGTACAAAATAAATATTCTTTTATAAGGATTTATAAGGTGAAATAATTATAATTATTAAAAAGAACATAATTGACATAAAATCAAATATTATTGAAGTATAAAGAGTTGCATATGAATGAAGTAAGTGCATCACCAGGCAACGAAAAAGTAAACAAAACAGTTCCAAAGGCTTGTAGAAAATGTTAACTAGGCGAGACAAAATTTTAGTAAGACCGTGGGAACAGAGGAAATACGAAAATCATTTAAGAAAAGTGATTTTCAAGTGACATTTAATTATAGGAAATTGATCACTTATACAACTTGAATTTCAGATCCAATCCGCGCTTCCGGTAATTGACAATAGCGCACCGCTAACGAGAGAACATGTATCGACTAAGCTGAAGAAGCGACAAAAGGAAGTCGAGAGGATTGCCAAAATCGAAACGGAAAATTTAAACTTACTTAGAAAAATGAATTTCATTATGCGAACCAATAGGGTCGATAATTATTGGACGAAACCACTGCCGAAGTATGTTAATAATATTATTGCAATTCACAATAAATATGTTTGAAAACATGTTTTAGTTTCCTCAATCGTGTTACTATTTACGAGATGCCAAAGAAATTTAAACTGGAAGAGGATTTCGCTGATTTACATTTAAACCGAGAACCAAGTACAAATCACTTACGGAGATCAAAGTGTTCCGCATGTTCGCCAAAAAAATATCAAAAAGAAACTGTATCTACACAAAAATTTACGAATTAAAATAAAATTGATTAATGTCACAATCATTATTTTTTAGATTTGCGAAGGTAGGGTACCTTGGGAACCACAGCGTGGCCAAGTTGGAAGAGGTAGAAGTAAATCAGTTCCATCGAGAGAAAACGCACTGCCGATGATTTCGGAGAAGCCAAAGAAGAAAAAGCCAAAGTCGACTGAATCGATTAAAAAGACACGTAGCTTTGAAGACTGCATTACTGATAATCCTCAAAAGCTGGTTCTGACCAGCGGTTCCTTAAAGTTATCTTTAAATTTTCCTTCGGACACCCAAATTAAATTACACAGTGGTCCTTCGGAGAAAGTATTGATAGGTGGAACGATTTGCAATTGTAATTTTTTAAACTCTAAATCTGTTAATAAATAAATACTAAATCAAATTTCTACCATTAACAACGTCTTAATTACAGACATTCACCAAATTTCTTGTTAATAGAAACGTACTATACTAAAAGTGCATTGGTGTATAACAAAAAAAGCAATAAACAGTGAAAGTTAAGTTTAATTAACATACATTTTGGGCGGAAAGACCAAGATTAATTTATTTATATATAAAATTATAATAAATAATAATATACAACAAACTAACTTAATACAACAAAAAAATGAATTAATACAAAGAAAAATAAATGAGCGGAAAGAGCACTTTGTAACAGATATAACGGTTGTTTATTTTTAGATTTGTTTAATTATTTTGTTTTATATTGATATATATAATATTGTTTTGTTCCTGTCTGCTTGTATCTGTTGCAATAAATATTATTATTAAGAAAATTTATAACTTTTAAAAAGTTTAATTATCAACTTTCAGAATTCTGTCTTCTGACATATTTATTAAATAATATCACTAAATTCAAGAAAATAGTACTAACTAGTGCATTAAGACCTATAGTCAATAGCACTTTGTAGCAATGGATTTTTTGTTCTTCATTTTTTATTGTTTTTTTAATAATATTATAGTAATAAGTAACAAGTAGTGTTGTTTTCAATGAGAATATAAATAGAAACGATAAGCTATTGACGTAGAAAAAATACATTTATTTTTGGAAAATTGTAATTGTCTATTATGTAATATAAAATAACGTTTATGTCTATCGACTATACGTAATTACAAAATAATGTAGACTTTCTAAAATAAACAAATTATATTATACTGAAGAGAAAAAAAGCGCTGCATTACATTTCACATATTTTCTTCTAAACGAATTAATAATTTTTATTATATAATTTTATAGGATTACATATTCTTTATTGTATTATTATTATTCATTATTTTTAATTCAACAGTGAACATAATAAAGCAACATTCATATAATTATTATAAGAAAAAGAAAACACAATTATTATCGATGCTGCAAAGGGCTATATATCGTAGGTCTTTCTATCCGGATTTTTTTTGTTGTAATTTCTTACAAAATTAATTAATTTTATACTTTTCGTATATTTCTTGCCATGATCTTGCTATGATCCTTCTATTTACATACAACTTCATAATACTTCAAGATCCGTTCGGTATTAGATTTTGGGTTATTTGAAAACAATCTAAATTTTGATTAATGAATGCTAATATATTGTAAATAAATCATTACACAACTCAATACGTGCAGTCTGTTCTCTTCAAGTTTATATACATATATTAAATACAATGCATTTTAGAGTACTTATTATTTATTTACCTTCTTCAATACATTTATTACAATTTTAATTTCCCTGGATGCTAAACTTTTCAGGCAAAACTAATTAGAAACAAGTTTCATATACGAATAACATACTGTTATTTATGTTTCTTGACATCTCCACTTTCATCTTTGTACTTTATAGCTTCCTCCCAACAACATTGTCATGTTTATATACCAATAATTCGTAGAATAGAGGATTCATAGTTCAGAATTGTCTTCTTCTTATTAAATTCCAAACTATTTAATGAATACGCCTTTCCACACAAAAAGGTGAACCCGATTTTTTTAAAATTAAAATATTCTTTTTTACGGTCCAGTTAAGCAAATTAATTTTGTCTGGTATATAAACCGAAATTCATTGTACAATAATTAGTTCCAAGCTAACTTCCTCAAAGCAACCATCTATAATAAATATAAATATACAACAATGATTCTAAAGGTAAACAATAATCTTAGTATTTAAAAAATATATATAATTAATATTATTTCAGTTTTTTGGATTGTTAATAATCTCGACATCAATTATAACAGCGGAATATCAAGAAAAAACTGATAATCATGTTGATTACTTCGCTCCTGCTGAATACACTTATTCTTACGGTGTAGAAGACTTCAAGACCGGTGATTACAAAATGCACAAAGAAGTAAGAAATGGAGATGTTGTTAAAGGGGAATACAGAATTGCAGATCCAGATGGTTCAATTCGCACTGTGACTTATACAGCTGACAAAGAACATGGATTTCAAGCTATTGTCAAACAGTCGAAACCCTTTGTAGACTCTCATAAATTAAATACACATACCGAAGATTTTCATGAGCAAAATCAGGAATCATCTTCGAAATATGTGCCACATTCTTATGGATCAACAGTTCAACCGAATAACAATGACTTTAAAAAACAATCTATTTTTAAATATACTCCATTGGTTAGTGAAGGCAATAAGTTTTCTAGATTTACCGAAAATTATAATCAGATGAATCAGGAGAAAAAAGAAATGAATCAAGATAATCATCACGATAATATCAGAAATTTAAAAACTCAGTCGAAAAAACATGAACACAACAAAGATAATTTAATTCTCAATAAGAAACAGCAACTACAAGATACATATGTATCATATGATAATATGAAACAAGTTGAAGCAGTTAAAGATTTATCAAAGAAAATAAAACCAATTTTTGGAACAAAAATTACTCAAAATGAGGACTACGTAGCTTCCCATGTTGGAGAACATAAATATAAACCTAAAGAATTATATTATGCACCACCTCTGATTCAAATTCCTAAAGTGGAAATCAATGGTAAATTATATAAGAATAGTATGAATACAGAACAAAACATTGGAACTCAATCATATTACATTCCTGTACACCATCAGGGTAATAACCAAAATAATATTGAACACAATACTAACAAACCATCTGTAATTCTACGTGAAAATTATCTTGATTCAAAAGAAACAACATTAATTGAACCCAAAGCAGATTTCGTTCAAGATTCCAACCAAGATTTTCAGGAATTGTTTTATCGATCTCAATATTTCAATAAACAAAACGAAGATATATTCAAACATGTAGATAATAAACAGGCAATATCGTATCAAATTGATAGCACAAAATCTCAAGATATTGTTAAAGGTCAACATCAATCTTCAATTGGAGCACAAAGCAAACCATTTATACCTTATACACCACAGCAGAAAGGGAACAAAAAATCAGCAATCTCATATCAAAGTATTACCAATGGTAAACAGCCGCTAGTTGGTAAGAATGAAGAACATAACAAAAATGATGAAGGGGATGAAAATTATCAAATTCGACCATTATACCAAAAGCATATGGACACCACCAGAGCACAAAGAAATATGGAGACAGAAAATAAGGGATTTAAACATATTAGATTAACATTTCCAGAATTGACTACTAATCTCCAAAAACAAACCAGAAATCGAATGGTTAAAATTCCACAACCTCCATCGAAGGAACAGTTTAAATATCCCGAATATGTCAACAAACAATACAAGATGTTGAGTGACTATATTCAACCAAATGATTTAAGAAAGTATTTCTTACCAAATTATTAATCATATATCATTGATGATGGTTTCAAATATGTTCATCAAATTCAAGATTATAAACAATAACTATTGGAGTCGTTAAACGGTTAAGTGTTATTTGATTTTTATTTGTTGTTATAATCTTTTCTTATAGCAAAAAGACCTATTATGGTCTGTAACCCTTTGCAGCGATAGCATTATATTAAATTTTTCTTGTCTTTATATTTCTATTATATTCAGTTTATATTTGTAGTTGTTGCAATAAATGTTGTTACTATTTTGTTATGGATTTAAAATAAATGTAATTGAAAATAATTAATTGGTATTTATTATGGTAAAATGATTACATTAATGACATTTTTTATGAAACTATTTTTTTGTCACTTTGTAAAGAAAATACGATCATTAACTTACTAACTTAATACTTACGCTTGAATATTTTATACCTAATAAGAAGCGATTCTCATCGTTTGTACTCATCTCATTTGTTTGTACTTATATATGTAATTGTTTTTAATAGAAGATTAAAAATAAGCTTAATAGGATATTCCTTTTAGTTGAATTTCATATGCGGGAATCTTGCCCAGCTTGGTTTGAAACTTGCTTTAAACGCATTTCTTTGATAATTGACGAAAAATGTTCTTTTAAAGAGTATCAAATAAGCTATGTATGAAAAAAATGGACAACTTAATAATACTTATTTACATGCAGTGTCAGACAAAAATACTTTCCAAGCTTTACTATAACATCACCGGGAAAAACCCCAACATATATTCAACGTTGCTAACTACATTTTTTTAGTTGTTCTTTGCTTTAGATGTCATTTTGTGATAGTATAAACATGTACGCTGGAATACTTCAGCATAGCGTTAAGTAACATTCAGCTGCTTTTCAAATTTAGCCTACAGTGTGGGAACTGAACATTAAAAGATACATTCTCGTAGAATATATAAAATACGAGCACATTTATTTCTTCATTTTATATCTACTGATATTTCCATATAGTAATACATTATGGAAAACCAACGTAAAAACCAAACTTAAATTGACGATATCAAAAGATGAAATGTATGGGAATTAACAGACAACAATTCATCGATGTCCCAATTACCCATTATTTTTCAAGTAAAACGAATGAATCGTAAACTAATATTATAACATATATTTATAAAATATTGATTATACAGAATTGATTAAGAAATTAGTTATTCTTATTTCACATTACAAAAATGATAATCTGCCTCTCAGAAAAAGTTTAGATAAGTAATTTACCAATTTGTGCATTGTTCCTCATTTAATTAACTAGTATATTGTGAAATTTACATAATATCACTCATTACTTTCAGTTTGTGTAAATCTGAAAAATTAAATTAAACTTTTTGAGATTGAACCACTTATGATAGAAGCATACTATAGTATTCGATGATGACCATTTATATTTTCTAATTGAATGTCTAATCTATATAAAAATAAAAATGAAATAAAATTTGTCTAAATTAAAAAAAAACTATGATTACCTATATTAATTCTGATTGGAAACGCATTGCTGTAAAAAAAGGATAATAATCAATTTTAAATTATTACAAAGGAAAATTACCTTGAATCATCGTGAATCTCCAATTAAAATCGTTTATTATTTTGTGAATACATGTAAATAAATTATGTATATTTAAACTTGGGAAATTTTTTACCAGCTATTTACTGGAAATTCTGCGGTCATCGCATGATGCAGATATCGAAGGCATATTGTCGGTCTTCTACTACTGTAACTAAGAGAAAAGATCGAGAAATTCTCAAGCTTTGTATCAAATCAAATATTGAAATGTGTACTAAAAAGAACATATATTTTCATTTTGATTATAGCTCAATAATCCTTACAACATCATTAATAATATTTGTAGATTTCATAACCCATTTGTGCATATTCATTAATATTACATACAATTTTAATTATTCTATTTCTGATAGTTATTAATAAAATTCATTGCATAATAAATATGTATTGTTCTTCGACCTAACATATTCTGTGATATATGTTATTATAATTATGTTAAAGGTATAGATTGTTATTTAACTATTAAATTAAATGCAATTAATTTATCTGTTTTGAAGAAAATTATTTTATTTTATTTAATGAAAATACAAAATGCAACTAAATACTTTGGAATGAGAGAAAGTGCTAAATTTCACATACTACTATTATTCTTTTATTAAATAAATATAAATTGACTAAATTTCTAGATAAGCACTTCCAATCATATTTTTACCCCTGTACCTATATGAATGAGTACGTATAGCATAATTGTTGCCAGCAGCTCGCACAGGGCAGGCGTCATCCGGTCTCAGGATGAAGCACGTCGAATACAAGGCTATCTCCAATTCGGGACTCGTCCCGATGAACAAAGTTCCCACGGGCTTATCGATATCGTGGAACTTGAAATGGTATTTCAACAATGCTCCTTTCTAAAATATCAGCAAGAATTAGGCATTCTTGCAATATAGAGTTTGCATAAACTCACATCGAATTGAATTTTCTTCATGTAACCCAAGTAATTTGCTTTGTTCTTCTTTTCCTCCTGGTTGAAGTAAATCCAATTGTGTAGACCGGAAACTGCAGCGTTTTTGATCTCAGCCAAGAAAACGTGCTCGAACCCGCTTGATCCAATCCTACCACCACCCCTCGAGTACATGTTGAACCAAAGCTGCTTTAACAAGTCTTTAAACTGCTTTGGGTCTTTTGACAATTTCCCTAAAATCAATAACAACTGTATTTATACACTTTTTGCCAAAAACAAATATTCAAGTTATATAATATTTTTATATTAGAACAAATTTTATATATTCTGTTATTGCAATATGTGTGTATATATGTAACCTAACAAACCTTTTTGAATTAGGAAGTTTCTTGTGTGCTGCATTACTGGTGTGGATAGAATGGTGTCCAAAAAGTTATTTTCTTCATTTTTTTCCTGTGCCGTATAAACTTCATTCTGGGTGCTATCCAATATGTAATTATTGTGAAGAAGTAATAATTTTTCAATTGAAGGAATTTTAAACGCGTCTGGATGGATTGTGAGTAATCTGAAATATTGCGTTTTAGTCCTATACAAAATATTTTAATTTATCTTCGTTACGGTTCTGGTGCCTCATCCTTCGTTGAAGATGATCTAGTCTTTCCTTGATAATTGACTGTAATATACTTCAAAGCGTTATTAACATCTTTCTTCCACAACGTTTCGGAAAATTCCCTCAACTCGTTATCTTCTGATATCTTTTCTGCTTTCGGCGTGGTTGGCCCTGAGGAAGATACGGATTTTTGAGTGGTCGATGTATGGCTCTGCTTGGGATTCTGAACTGCCGGTTTCACGGTGCCTCGCTCATTTGAAACAAAATCCCGTACCGCCGTTTGTATCGGTTTCGCCGTGGTAAACCTTGGATTCACAAAATCTCTGTTTGGTTCGGCCGGTTTAAATGAACTAGTGGGTTTAGGAGTAGTGGGACCTGGTGCTATTGCATTTGTCCTCGGACTAGAGACGAAATCACGTTTAGGTTGACTAGGTCCTATCGGAGTTGAGGATTTTTGAGTCGTGGGAATAGGACCCAACATATTCGTTTTTGGACTGGAAACAAAGTCTCTTTTCGGTTGTGTCGATGCCGGTGTTGGTCGCACCCAGGCGGGGGCGGAATAATTCGTTGGCACATTTTGAATCAGAGGATTGACGAAATCCCTTGTTCCACCTTGCGTTGGCTTCACCCAAGACGGAGGAGTTGAAGATGCGGGCATATTCTTTGGCACATTGTTAGGTCTGTATGGCCTCCTTTGGCCGAGCTCCGGCCATGGGGTTGTCGACGAATGGCTTGCATCCTGATTGGGTTTGAATTGCACGGGATTATTAGGATTTGGATTTGATGGTATCAAATCAGCGCCTTTATTAAGAAAACAAATTTATACTTTAGAAAAAATATACACGCGTTAAATCTCGGTCACGTATTGATAAACTTTCAGATAAAAACCAAACATTATGAAACGATAATTAATAATAATAAAAAAAGAAATTATAATACTAATTACGAAAATGAACATAAGTTACTCGATATATAAATTATTCTCATCATCAATTTTTAAGGTCAATATCGTTAGTTTTTTTTTGTATATTTTCTATTATAGAACACTTATACTTACAATAAATATTAACAACCACAAGACATAATGCAATTAAAATCGAGGTAA
>JAFMTC010000471.1:65386-75674 GCA_018845635.1 Nicrophorus orbicollis
ACTTTTGGCGTGCACAAATATGTGTATATTTAGATGACGGCGAGTTATTTTCGGTGCACGTGAAATATTCGCGGGAGGCGCTTGATTCTGCAGCCGTTTATTTTCGATGTTCGCAACATCTCGGGGCTTCATCTCTTGATCGTTCCGACGAACTCTGGAGGAGAGGAAACTCTGCTCGGATCACCGTGACCTGCGCCAAACCGCGCGATTACGTAACTCCCGGTCCATTTCATACGAACAGAAACAATCATGCAACTCGTTTGAATCGACAGAAGCAGAAAATACCATATTTAGAATTGAACGAAAAACAGTTACAAGTCTTCATTTAATCCAAGTTATTTCATGATCACTATATATAAACACTTGTAATAATCACTCTTTGAAGAAAAGAATTGATATGAAATTATAATAATTACTCTTTGAAGCACAGAATTGACATGCAAATTTCGCCTTGTTGCACATAATCTCTATCTAACAAAAAATCTATCGATAGAACTTGATTGAAATGAAATTAATTGAATGTAGAAAATGATAATAAAATATAATGCTATTGCTGCAAAGTGCTATAGACCATATGCCTTTATGCCCAAAAATTAAGTAAGATCTACATAAAACTGTTAAATTCTGCAATTAATTTAATATTTTGTAAATGTTTCATTAACCTATATGATTTCCAATCAGAGTAATTTAATGTAAAAACAGTTCAACATAAGTGATACAATAAATAACTTAAATTAATATCTAAGAATCAATTCCTCATTAATAATAGATATATCATGATTTTTGTAAGCACACTAGATACGTTACACGAAACTTGGCCGCAAAGCGAAAAACCGTATAAGGAATAAATTATTGCGATTGCGCAAGATTGGCCACATGTAGATCATCGAAAAAAAAACCGTTATAGCGAAACATTTTAGGCCGTAAATCGAAAACGTGCCTTAATTGAAGAGGGCCGTTATAGCGAAATGCCATATAAAGAGCAGTCGTATAGCAAAGTATGAGTGTATTTATTAATGTACAATATAATTAAATCATCTTAACAAAATATTACATTTATTGAAAAACAGTACAATTAATCATTTATAAAAAAAAGAGTTATTTCATGACTTTCATAAGTGTTTATTTAAGTACGAAATTTCCAAAATTCATTTTAACTCAAAATATCACATTTAGATTGATCAAAAAACACTTCCATTACTTCATTTAAAAAAAATATCGTTATATCATCTTTTTTTATAAATGTTAATTAAAGTACATTATTTCCAATATCAGTAATTTAACCTAATTAAAATTATCATATTTAGATTGATTGAAAACCGTTACAATTCTTTCTTTTAAAGAAATTGATTTTTATAAACGTATAATTAAAATAAGTAATTGATTTTGACTCAAAAAAAATCGCATTTAGATTGTTCGGAAATCAGTTTAAATCATAATTGATTATAATAAATCTTTATTAAGCATATGGCAAAAGCAATAAATCTTAATACTTTTCTTCATAAAGAAACACCTTTTGGCTGTGGACCACCAGGCATGGAGCAATAACAACGTAAATCACAGATATGATCAATCGATCACGATTTTGTGTAATGCAATTGATAAATAAATATTCTAGATTTTTCCTTTTTGATTCATTGTTTCATGATTTTCTTAGTATAAATGTATTTATATTTATTACAGCAGGAGAGAGAACCTACACACAATTACGTGATTTAACCCAAAACCGTTAAGCGACACATTTCAAATCCCCCACGTCTAGTAGGTTGATTAATAAATATTAATTGCAATTTGCTGCTCGATCAAGTGACATTATAATTTGACGTCTTTCCAAATCAGATGAATTCCTTCTTTTTTATCTCTCATTAGAAAACACTTTTCAAGTTTTCTTGAAAGTTTTTAATTTATAGTCAGTTATCGATGTAGGAGTGTATACATATTTGTAAGTCAAAGTAGTTAAAACAAAAGGAAAACTAAGAAATTGTTAAATTACTTTATTTTTGCATCTTAAGACCGCATAAGCCAAGAAGTTACTGTTTCAAATAATGATTTATTTTTCATACAAAAATATTTGATTAAACTATATAAAAATGATACATTTTTATGAATGTATATTAGTGTATCCAATGATTTCATACATTAATTTCCATAATTTGATGAAAATTGATACAAAATTGATATATTTTTCATCTTATGATTGGAAGGTCAATCGTAATAAGAAATTGTTGCATAAATATGTATAAAATTGTTACATTTTTATAACTTTTATCAATTAAAATTTGTCGTAAGTCGAAAAATTACTGTATCCAATGTTATCATAACTTTATTTTCCATAATATTTGTTGGAGACTACATCAAATTGATACTTTTTTTTTGGTCATAAGTAAATAAATACTGTATCAAATGATATCATAACCTTTATTATCCATTTATAAACTTAAAAAATGAAAGTGCTATCTTTCAAGTGGAGTATTATGACAGGTTAATGTGTCTGCTCGTAATTATACTGTACTTCGGATGTACTTTGCATGAGTTATAATAGCGTTACATTTCGCCTCTTCGAGTCCGCGTATTTTGTAATAAGCACGATTTATTTTCGTCCCAGAGACCGGTAATAATACATAACATACGCCGGTGGATACACAAGAAAATGGGACAGTTTGTACGGATGACAACTTGGCGCATCTTCAAGTACGCACCTGCCAATAATTGACAGACTGTCAGAGTTAATGTAACTAAACATTCCGTGTTTACAATACACATACATACGTTTGACATAATTCAAAGAAAATCACAATTACATGCACTTATTTTGTAACGAATTACAACACAATGCAGATACATGAAGTAAATCAACTTTTTGATTTACACCCATACCTCGCTTTACGGCCTAGATACTTGGCCGCAAAGCGAAAAGCCGTATAAGGAATCAATTATTGCGCTTGCGCAAGATAGGCAACATGTACGACAAATAGCATGTACGAACATGCTATTTGTGGTGACCGGAGAACTGAGAACAAGTGAAAACAGAACTAAGAACAGTGACAAAATAGAACGTACGGTTTATAGCCGTTTTTGTGGTTGATCAATTATAATTTTAGTTTTATTATAAGACCATGTCAAAAAAACATGTCTTTTCCTTTACTATTTGTATATATCATTATTTACTTGTAATTATAGTAATTATAGTAATTATAGATCAGAAATATGTGTTTGACTTACGATTATAACGACTTATGTCCAAAGTAACGCAACGGAAACGTGTATATATTGTACAACCTAAGGGGTACAATTGAATTACGCGAAATGACAGCTGTCACTTTATGTCAAAACAAATACATTTTATACAAAAACTGCTATATAAAATACGGACTTCATTCATAATTAGATAAATATAAGAATTCCGAGTAAAAGATAAGACGGAAGGAGTTATCTTTATGAGCAATTACGTGGGTTGAGACAACAAACATTACATACGTGACAACGGCGTGTGCATTTGCAGTCGCCCTTAGTAATCGGTGATCTGAACGTGTCTGCGGCGCGCCAAATTCAAAATATGCAAATGTGAAAGGAATTATCGAACGAAAAAATAACAACTATAGATAATAAGTACATGTAAGCAACTATACCGGTCGTAACAATTCAGTAATCATGACTCACTCACACGCTTCGTGCTCGCAAATCGCGAAACAAAAATAATGAAACAGTGCAAATAAACGACAATTATACTCATTAAAATATTCACTCTGGATTTCTCATCCACTGAAAACTTAATCTGATTCAATGAATTCTCAAGCATAACAATTGCATTAAAGAAATATTTAAGAAAATGTAACAAATAGTTATTAGAACAGGATTAAACGTTAAAACGAATACTAATTATAATTGAATTAAAATCAAAGGTGGCTTGAAACTGTCACTTTCTTCACTTATCTTGTGAACTGTCATATAAAATGACAGCTGTCAAATTAAGAATTGCAAATAGCAAATAAGCTGA
The DNA here is from genome assembly GCA_018845635.1 of Nicrophorus orbicollis. Taxonomy (NCBI): domain Eukaryota; kingdom Metazoa; phylum Arthropoda; class Insecta; order Coleoptera; family Silphidae; genus Nicrophorus; species Nicrophorus orbicollis. Next base: position 69,384 of record JAFMTC010000471.1, read on the forward strand.
GAAAATGGATATAAATAGTAAATATTAATCATAAAAATAAAACATGTTGCTATTCGAATTAATCATGTAATGCTGAACATCATGCAATGCACTGAAAACAAACAAAATTAATGATAATTCTGACTATTTTTAAGCTATATAAATATGTATTATTTTGTTAAAACATGAAACCATTTGTATATGTATCCACGTATCGTTTACATCACTGAATCACAGTCACTGTTTGTGAAATGAATAACGCACTCGAATTTCGCCGAGTTGCGTAACGGAAGTTAGTCTTAATCATCTTGGACATAAAAAGTTCAAACTAAATTGATGATTTTTTTAATTACAATTCATTATTTATAAAAATAGAAGAAAAGCCTTTGTTTTCTCCAGTTGTTTTGCTAAAATTACGTGCTCTTTGGATGATAATTGCATGGTGAATCCCTATGGAAGGAAGCCTAATTAGGCCAATTGCCGCATGCAGCCACATCAAAGTGACAATGTCAACTGTGGGTCGATTCATACTACAAATACAAATACACACACATCACGTGATTCGTTTGCTGTAACATTACCTCAACAACAGATAGTAATTGCACATTGTGCTTGTATTTACCGAGGTAATGGACTGTAATTTACTATATTAATTTCATTAATTGCATTTGGGATTGGCTCTACACCGCTCTACAATTTACATTATACATCTAGTGACATACTTAAAGAACAAAAGCTAATTAACGAAAATTGTAGTAATCCTAACAAATTATATTATTTTAATTAAGCAAAAAACAACTAATAAAAGTTAATAAATCATTACATTTAATGAATTAATTTCAATGGTATTAACTATACATTTTTCGGGCATTAAAGGCAAAAATTTGTTAAAACTTCTTGAAATATGTTGGTGCATTTGAAAGAAATTTGCAGTCAATTTATATTCATGCAATTACTCGGCTTACGTAACAAGATTGCCCGCATTAGATACGCTCCATGCCTGTTACTTTGATAAAATCTAATTGAAAAAAAGAAATCTTGGTGCATTGTGGAACATGCAATAGGCGTGTGCTGAAATATCCTGAATTAAAGATCGTTTCATCTTGGTGTTGCACTTTTCCTTACACAATTTATTATTGAATTTGCAAGGAGAAAACCCTATTTTAATATTTGACTAGAACATTTGGAATTATAATAAACAACATTTATTGCATTATTCATAGAAAGTTTTTCTTCTCTTTCTTCAAATTTAATGAAGAAACGTTTAGAATCGATATAACTAACTTTTATAATACTTTCTGAATTAATTAGATTTCGTTCACAAAAAATATTAAGGAAAGATTTTCTACTAGAGAAAAACATCTTAGTTTGAAACCACTTAGAGTAAAGTCCACAAAGTTTTATCCAGCAATGTAAATAGAGTTCCTAAACTTCAGGATTAATTAAGATTACAATTTATAAGTTACTCTATTTCGTGTCGCACATTTGTCTGGCTTAAATTTAATTAAAAGTTTTAAATTAATTACATAATCTAGTTAAATATAGTTCAACTTTTCTTGTACTCTCTTAAATTAATCGTTATATTTTGCATAGTTTAATGCTCAATCGGATTTGCACGTTAATTAGATGAAGTCAATCAGGCATGAAGCCACTCGCAGCTCCTCGACTTTCTTAGACCCGATGGCGCCAATTCAACAAACACGTCCGCAAATTTGCTTACACAACGCGAATCATTTCAACCATGATCGCATCAATTACATTACGAAATCACCTAAGAAATCGATAAATAGAATTGAAATTTTCCACTCGGACGAATTATTAATACAAATGTATCCTTCAAGACGTATTTTTTTCAAATTATAAACACATAATTGTTCGTATACGTTTCCCTAAGATGAATCAGATGTCTGAGTCAAGCAGGTGAACCTTCCGATTTTCCTCCTTGAAGTTAACTTCTTGTCGAGGGGCAATGGCTCTGCGATAAAAATATATAAAAGAAGGTCCCAGACATGTTTTCTAGAAGCAATGACACCGAAGAAAGGAAAAAACGAAAAACTTACACGTGAATCATTTGCACGAAATTCGCAAAAGGAGACGAAAATTGAATGAATCGCAGTTTAACTTCCCACATAACGAATACATTTGTATTTAGTTAAATGGTTTTGACATTATTCCATTTCTATTTAGGAAAAACTGTTTCATTCGTTCCACAGAGATTTTAAATCAATGGGTTAATGATGTCATTTTGAGTCACAACTTCAAAAAAAATGAATGTTATAAACAATTGAGTTGCGAAATGACAGCTGTCACTTTGAGTCAAACAATTAACGTTAAAAACAATTATAACGTGAACCAGATAACAAATTCAAATTCATTAATTTGGTAAAAACCGCTTAATTCGTGCCAAAGTATAGATCAGAAGTTCTAAATGAATAGGTTTTAGTCGCTTTAATATTTTAATGAATGACAGCTGTCACTTTAGGTGAAAACTTCAAATCATGTTATAAACAAATAAGTCGTGAAATGACAGCTGTCACTTTAAGTCAAACAATTAACGTTAAAAATAATTATAACGTGAACCAGATAATAAATTCATTAATTTGGTAAAAAACCTTTTAATTTGTGCCAAAGTATAGATCAGAAGTTCTAAATGAATAGGTTTAAGTAATATTTTAATAAATGACAGCTGTCACTTTGAGTGAAAACGTCAAATAATGTTATAAACAAATAAGTCGTAAAATGACAGCTGTCACTTTAAGTCAAACAATGTTTGTTATAAACAATTGCAGATCCATATTTGTCTAACTATAACAAATTGATTACCAGTAAATTGCTTTCTCAAATTAATTAACTAACTTAAATATTTATTAAGTCAAAGCAAAACATTTAAGTGGATCTACTAAGTGATTCATGTAAGCATATGAAAATGTGTATGCAAATCGATGTAATTACAGTATTCGAGCCAATAGCGAGGTTAATCTTCATGGATGTTTCTTTTTTTACATTAAATAATTCAAGACAGGTTTCCTTAGACGATCCGGATTACGCAACGAGAATTGCCCTATTTCTAAATTTTGCACAATCAAGAGAAGGAAAAAAACTTAATTATCTATGCAAAAAATTTACGGTAATTATTTCAACAAGAAATGTGATGAAGAAATGAGCAGAAGAGGGAAAAAACAATATCTATATCACATGTTCATTGTGCCCACATAGGTTGAGTCACGATGATCACCTTTTCGAAGGTGTATTTTTAGGAAAGTTGCCTTTGAAAAAGCGTAGGTAATAGACGAGAGCGCTCACACATTGTGCAAATAAAATGGAAAGCAAATGTGTGTATTTAAGGAGAAAAAAAAACGGCGCGTAATCAGCTTTGTTATTCAATATTTATTCCCGTGGAAAACGCATATTCAATATTGAAGGACTAACGATAATTACATATGCAATGAATGTTCGCTTAATGAAACATTATTGTTCGATTTCCAATGAGTCAAAGATTCTGCAAAAAAAAGACATGATGATTCAAGAAGCAGTTGTATTTATATCTAAATCACACATTCAATCTTAAGTATCATTAATTAAAATTTTAAATTAGAATATTGAACAATAAATAATGATAATTAAAGAAATGGAAAGTTACATAAATTATAAACTGTGGGAAAATATAAATATGAAAATGTCCTCTTTGAAAAATCAAATTATTTATAATCATTGTCCAATAAATAATTGCAGTGGAAAGTTGCTTAACTTATGGTAAATGTAAATATTAAAAAGAGATTAAATTAAAAAAAAATATACATCCTCAATTTGTTGGAAATGCTTTCTCAACGAGACTGGATGGAACAAATCGATGATTTCAAGAACACCTCGCAATTACAGGAAATACTAGAAAAAAAATATGAGCATAATTGCAGTTTGCCAATTACTTCTGATTGTTAAGAGTTTCGAATGAAGAAAGAATATATAGATGTGAAAGAAACTATTATTACTGTCGTCGTTTCTCCTTGCACTTTATAAATGAACGAATTCCGAGAAGGTTGATTGTGAAAAATGGACATGCAGCAGTTCCATCCGTAATCATAATAAGCCTGGGAAACACCTTATTCGATTTAAGTATTCTCGGGAATACGAATTGCAGATGAAAAATTGCTTTTCGCTTATTGTTGAGTTTTTCACGAACCATATCTTCTTGAATTCTCGAGAATTGTTTTGCTAACAAAAAAATGACAGTTTCTCGTTTTCTTTTTCATTTCCAAATGAATTGAATAGGATTTTTAGTAATAATAATAATATTTATTGCAAAAACAACTACAAAAAAGGTCTTTCTACCCTATTTTTAGTTTATATTTTAAATTTACTGATATGGAAATAACTTTTACAAATTTCGGACAACCAAGAGCAAGTGAAAACAGAATAAAGACATTACAGAACAATAATAAACAGAACATGATGATTGTAGTCATTCTTGTTGTAGTTTATTTGCAATTTAATTATTAACTTTTGAGTTAAACATGTTTTGTTTTCGTTTTCGCTTTATTCCTATACTGTATTTTGTATCTGTTCTGTTAATTCAATGTTCTAATTTGGCTGTCCTGGCTTTTACTTTTTCTGATATTCAAAAGGACCAGTTATTTTCGTATCTTATTTTAAAGTTAAAATTATTATGAATTAATTCGCCAAATTTTCTTCATTTCTTTTTTCAAATTTCATTCAATTCATTCTTGAATATTATTTATAATTTGGAACATATTCATTCAGTAATGCGAAATGCAAATATAAAAACTTTTGGTTTTTACTTGTTGTTAGTTTTTTTTTTTCAGTGGATTAATTCTTGTTGAACTATTATGTTAATCATTGTATTATTTCAATTATCGTGCTAATTATTGTATGTATTGTATTGTAGGAATTATTGTGTTAAAAATCTCGTAATTTTCAAAGAAATTTCATGTAAATATACATACATAAAAAACACAAAAATTATAACAAAATTTGAACTACTTTACAAATATTAACAAAAAAGGTGGATTTTAAAGTCTTCGTTCTGTTTTAAAAATCTGGTAATATTCAAAGAAATTTCAAGTGAATATCACAAAATATACATAATTTGAACCAATTTACAAATATTTACAAAAAATGATCGTTTTCAAAGACTGATTAGGATAATTAACCAAAATCTAAACGTTTGTATTCAACAGAAACTAATTGTAAATTGCAATTTTTTAAGTACTAATTTTGCTATAGATTAAAGAATTTAAACAATAAAATACTTGAAACCAAAGTTTGAATTCAATGAAAATAATAGAACAAAGAGTGTTGTTGTTGTTGATGATGGGATCGCATTCTTTTTGATTGAGTTTCAAGGCGTTTTCGATCTGATGTTTCCGCATATCATGTTGTCATCAAGTCTTAAGTGGAATACTAATTCGCGCTTCGATTGGGATCGTGCAACCACTCGAAAATTGCGTAATCCCAATTTGGGGTCTCTCAGTTTAGGAACGAAATTAACAACAGTTACGTAAACGCACTTGCACTCTTTTTTGCAAAAGGTTCAATTGCAACTTAAAACGAAGCTAAATCTCAAGGTTCCCATTTATTAACAATATATGTAGACAATGAATTGAGACAGAAGATCTCACTTACTAATTGATGCTGTTCGAACATTGCATTGGGATGTACATGAAAATCGTGTAGCCTCGCAATTGAATCGCGAATAAATCAACGATTATTTATAGCAATTATTGCTATTTATAAGCACGAGCACGAGAAGAACGGTTTGATTGGTATTGAACGTACGTAGTACGGTTCAGTATTCAAGTGCGAATTCGCTTTTAATTGAAGCTCATTAATTTCGCGTCTCCTCATCAACCAAATCGAATCGCTTCCCAAATATACTTTTTTTGTTTTGTTTGTTTTCGATTGTTCTAACCTTGACTCGACCAAAACGTAAACAAAACTTTTGTTTCCATTGTTGTCGTCATTATCATTAATTGATTATTCAATCATCGATAATTCTTTGTTTTTGGTGTTGATTCTGCTGCATAATGCATTCGTTATTAGCTTAGTGAAGTTTCCTGAGCACATGCAGATTAACAGTCAATTTAGAAGCAACTCACGTAGAGACATACAAAAAAATGGATAAACATGGATTACTTACATCACAAATTCTAATTCCAAAATTAATAACATTATCCAATATTTCCTTGTTGTTAAATAAGTAATTTTTCCCAAATACATGTAGATATTTAATTAATAATCAATTTAGGAATAATTCACATATCAACATTCAAAAAAACATTGATAAATATGAATTAT
>JAFMTC010000471.1:76058-94149 GCA_018845635.1 Nicrophorus orbicollis
ATTTACAAATCAACATTCAAAAAAATATTGATAAATATGAATTGTTTACATAACAAATCATGTTCTCTTATTTCACTTCAAAATAAATGAAATTATCGAATATTTCCTTGTTATTAAATAAGTAAATGTTCCCAAATACATTTAGATATTTAATTAATAATCAATTTCGAAATAATTCACATATCAACATTCAAAAAAAAACATTAATAAATATGAATTATTTACATAACAAATCATGTTCTTTTAATTCACTTCAAAATAAATGAAATTTTCGAATATTTCCTTGTTATTTAATAACTAATTTTTCCCAAATACATGTAGATATTTAATTAATAATCAATTTAGAAATAATTCATAAATCAACATTGAAAAAAACATTGCTAAATATGAATTATTTACATAACAAAACATGTTCTCTTATTTCACTTCAAAATAAATGAAATTATCGAATATTTCCTTGTTGTTAAATAAGTAATTTTTCCAAATACATTTAGATATTTAATTAATAATCAATTTCGAAATAATTCACATAACAACATTAAAAAAAAAACATTGATAAATATGAATTATTCCCATAACAAATTATGTTCTCTTATTTCACTTCAAAATAGATGAAATTATCGAATATTTCCTTGTTATTAAATAAGTAAATTTTCCTAAATACATATAGATATTTAATTAATAATCAATTTAGAAATAATAATTTACAAAAACATTGACAAATATGAATTATTTACATAACAAATCATGTTCTCTTCTTTCTCTCTGAAATTTTCGAAAATTTCCTAGTTATTAAATTAGTCATTACATGTTTGTAACATGATTAACTGTAACTTGGACTACAATATTAATACGTATAGTAAATTCTCATTACCCGCATTAAAGTAAACTCAGAATTATCATAGTTAACTTTCTACAAAACTATCAATTAGTACAGTGATATACAAAAAAATAGAACTAATACAGTCGATTCTCCTGTATAATATAATGTTTAATAATTAAACCGCGTTATAAGAAGCAATTAATTAGTAAAGCTAACCTTCTTATAAGTCAATCAATTAGTAATGCGTTATATGAAATAGATAATTAGTACAGTAAAACAATTGATTAATTTCTACCGCATTATAAGAAACTTATAAATTAGGTATGTGTAAATTGTGTTATAAAAAAAACTCATAACTAGTATAGTTAAACGACTTATAACTCAATCAATAAATAACGCGTTGTATGAAAACTGCATTATACAAAAACTGCAGTAAAACCTTCGATCAATTCGTAAGAAAACTCAGAACTAGTACAGTTGAATTAAGATCAGTTATATGGAAGCAATATTATATGAATCTCAGAATCCATAAATGATTCACTGAATTTCGTAAACATAACGATTGATCTATTTAATTATTGCAAACACATCGGATGCAACAATGACCACGGTGAATCAATGAGGTTAACGGCATCCCGTGTATTTACCACTCAAGAGTTGTTGCATAATCGAATGGTGTAGTAAATAGATGCGTGAGGTTGCAAAAGCACGAAAGAGATGAAAATATAAATAAGGAATGAGCAGAAGAAGTTGGAAGGAATCGAAGAAACGCGAGAGAGAAAAAATAACTATGCCCTCTTCTCTATTTCCGTGTGCCGGGTGGATTAGAGAGAAACAAACAGAAATTTTCGACGTTCGGCAATTAGTCACCAAGCAAGGTTAGGGGAGTAAATATTTACGATCCGAATACCAGTTACAACACTGCTACACCTGAACGCAATTTATTATGTATCAATGTAATTATTGTTATTTGCTTTATTTTTAAAGCCGAAGAACGCGGAGACTAAACAACTCTCACTTATATTTTCAGACTAAATTAGTATCATTGTTAGCTTGAGGGATTTTTATGCCCTAATAAAATGATATTGATCATTAAATAAGGTAGTAAAGGAAGCGGAAAGGGTCGAAACCGTCCATTATACTGAAGTGAGAGTGTTAACATAATATTAGTCATCATTGATTTGGAGTGGAGGAAGGAAGTGGCAAGGGATAATATTATGATTTCCTTCCAAACATATCATCCTAACAGACGCTTAAATAAAGTAGGATGTGCGTATTTAATTTCAGCATTGACTTTCACTGCGATTTGCATAGTGCATTCATAACAAGCGCTCATCGCACGACACGACTAAATTCAATATCATCGTTATTATTTGCGAGTTTCGCATGGAAATAGTTGCACAAAGGTATGCAAATTCGTGGCTAAAAAGGAAGTATACGAATACGGGATCAAAGCTACATTATAGACATGGGTATACAAGTTTTGGCCCTTTGAGAAAGTGATTTATTTTGTTGAAGTGAGGGGACTTCCTAGCTTTTCAGCCATGACTTGTTTTCCTATACAATTAGGGGTCTACACGTATCGCATAGGGGAGACGATTCACCGCTTTCAGTAAGGGGGAAAACCCCGAAGAACTACAAGCAAAGACCATCAAAATCTATTTTTTTTTCTTCTTCAGATCAATACCAAAATAGATACATTCATAATATCCAAACTTAAATAAAGACATTTCAATATTTTTGGTTTTTCTTTCATCAAAACAATAGTAAATCTAACAATTTTATTGATAGATACGTTACAGGAAATTTGGCCGCAAAGCGAAAAGCCGTATAACGAATCAATTATTGCGCTTGCGCAAGATTGGCAACATGTAGATATATCGACATGGTAAAAAAGTGTCGTTATAGCGAAACAGTTTAAGCCGTAAAACGAAAACATGCCTTAATTGAATAGGGCCGTTACAGCGAAATGCCGTATAAAGAGCGGCCGTATAGCGAGGTATGGGTGTAATTTGATTTTTACTTATTCAATTTATTTGATGCAAAAGTACTTAATTTCTTTCCTCAGAAGATATAATTTTTAGTAGTGGATGTGGAAATCATAATACAAACAAGTAATCCCTTGATTTTTGTTAAGAATAAATTAATTGATTTGTGTTTGAACAAACGAAATTATGTACAAGATTTATACAACAAGTGCAATAGTTACGAAATATCCAGGATGCAATTACGTATAGTTTTCGCAATAAGAGTTTAAAAATAAATCGCGAAATGAATAAGCGTTTAGTCATTATTTGCTACATCTACACATGATTGTTATTATTTATTTATTTTTTTTTGTAACGGAGCAATGCAAGTGGTGCAATTAATTTCAAATGCAGTTTCGTTCTTGGCATTCCTAGCATTATGTAAGTGGCGACATTTGTCATTGTTGAGCACCGTATTCCCACACAACAACAACAACATACGTACAAACAAACAGAAATACGCATACGACTAGTTAATTATCATTGATGGTTGTACAAATTCACGATCGTTGCGCAACAGTTTCTTTCATATTCATCGAGCGAGAACGACGAAAAAAAGGAAGAGGTGTGCTTCTTTGAAGTGGCTAAGGTCTCTGACACCCGGTGGATACGCAGTGCGTTTTCACTGTAAACAACAATGGTGTGCAGGTAGGAAGGTAAATAGCTTGCAGCGAGCGTGACAATCGTGCGTTTCCACCTGAAAGTGATACAACGTATAGGAAGAAATGTAATTGTGTGGAAAAGAAACGCAAATTCGAAAAAGAAAACCCACACAAACTCCGGTAACTTCGTTGCATTTATTGTTGTAACTTCCATTTTATCAATGACCTCCAAACTTAATCATTAGTAAACACATGCCTGTTTCGTTATGTTACATCCAAATTCGGATTTTTTTTCTTGCTGTAACGTTCCCATTGTTTCAAAAGGAAAATAATTAAAATTATACGTTTTGTATTGCCTTCGGCATGCAACGACAACAAACAGAATTTGAAAAGAACTAAACGCTGGCAATTAGTTAACAATGAAAGTACTGCAGCTATATAATACCACAATTATAGTAATTGAGCGTCATCTGTTCTTCTGAAGCCTCCCAAGAAACATTGAGGTAATTGTATAATAAATTTACACGAAATAATTGAAACAACTATAATTATTTTACAAAGACTTGATAAAATATTTTGTATTTTTTAATTTATTTTTTAATTAATTCATATGTAGAAAGCAGAAAATACAAAAATATATAAATTAATATATTTATTTTAAGTGATGAAAATTTGTGAAATAAAAAGTTTTTCATTTAAATTGTCGATTTTAGTTCACATGAAAAATCAGTAATTTTATGTATCTTTTTTTCATTGGAGAAATGAAAATACTTGTTACTAATTTCCTAACTAAAATACGAAAAACAAATACAAAAGTTTAATTTTAGTTGATGAAACATAATAAATACTTTCAGATTTGATCTCTAAATTACTTTTTTTTTTTATAAATTATTGAGTAAAAGATGTATTAAATCATATAAATAAGTAGTGAACAAAACGTATTTAAATGGCTATTGACCACAGTTTTTCCACCTAAATAAAAATATTACTAAGTACAAATATTTTACATAAAGACTGGAATATGAACAATATAAAAGTCTTAAATAGTTTTCTTTCATTTGAATTGAATTGGAGAACGTAAAGAGAAGAAAAAAACAAGAAATGTCACTTATATATACAAAGGAAATCGGAGAAATTTATTGGAATCGTATTGAATTTCAATCGAAAGTCCTAATTAATGAAACCGGTGAAAACTATTTTCTCTCCGAATCGATTTTTCTCTTATTGGTTTGATAAAAAGTCGGTCCCGCTCAAAGTCCCGACATTAGACTTTCCGTCAATCATTTGCCCGACATTAGTAGCGTACAGTGTTGTCACTGTTTACCAATATCCACAATATAAGAAAATGTTCGCGATAACGGATGTCGGGAATTTCGATACAGTCGGGCTAACGGATGTCGGGAATTTGATATAGTCGGGCTAATGGATGTCGGGACTTCAATACAGACATGCCACCGGATGTCGGGCTAATGAGCGCAGGGCAAATGAAGTAGACCCATAAAAAGTGTACCACACTTAATCCATTATAATAACATGGATATTGCCTATTACTAATTCAGATTAGACAAGCTTAATTAAGGCAAATGTTTACATAAATTAGCCATGATCTTAATTTTAAGATTATATCAGTGTATTTTTTTTGCACTAATGAATATTAATAAATACTTCTAACGAATGTTTCCTAGAGGTTATTAAACCATTTCGCACAAATATTCCATATACACATGTAACTTCACGGAAAGATTGTAAATCGTCCAGAAATACCTCGGTTAATAGTCTTTTCCTTTGAGGGCGAGACACTAATATTTATTACACAGCAGTGTACAGTAGTGCTACAGGCTAATGACCGAGAATTTTCTCCATATAATAATTACATTAAACATACATTATATTTACATTGTATTGTATTAATATTATTACCATAAAAGTCCTAATTTCGACGAGACATGACTTTCTGACTTTAATAGCAAAACATGACTGATATTGTGTCACTTTATATGTATAATAGCTCACTAAATGACAGCTGTCATCATCAGTCAAAAATGTTATAAAATCGGTAAAATTGTTGAGAAACGCTGCTTATTATTCATTAAATGCTTATAAATTATTGCATAATAATAATATTAAAATGACACAGATTTGTAAAATAAAATCGTGTTAGAAATGACAGCTGTCATCTTGTCTGTCACCGAATTCGAAGCTGTCACTGAATACATTTTTCAATATGTATATTTCAACTAATTATTCTCATTCTACACATACAGAATCTACATATTTTTCATGTTTCTATTCAAATTACGTAATTGTAAATAATAGTGGATTAAAAATGGGATTATAATAATGACACAGAAATGTGTATTTATAGAATAAAATAATCATATTTCCTCGTATAAAATCAGAAGTGGAATTAGTTGGTAATTACGGAGGCTATTAGTGCCGTGGGAATTATGTAAAAAACATAATAATAAATACGTTAGAAAATACAAACTATAAATCACGGATTCCGCTGTTCTGTTTCACATATTTGTTGTGATCGTTACGTGTTATTCAAATTGATTCCACATACACGTGAATTATGAAATAAATTATACGTCTGTAATCGCTCAAGAAGAGAGCCTCACGTAACGGCGAATTATTTATATAAAAATTTACATAAAACCATTGACTGATAAAAAAAGAAAAGAAACGCAAACGCTTGTAATTTCCAGTTCATTTTGAACTGTATAATTATACTATGATAATAATACTTTTATATTCTAGTTATTATTATTAATAATAATACACCCATACCTCGCTATACGGCCGCTCTTTGTACGGCATTTCGCTATAACGGCCATCTTCAATTAAGGCACGTTTTCGATTTACGGCCTAAAATGTTTCGCTATAACGGCAAACAAAACTTTTTTCCATGTCGATATATCTACACGTTGCCAATCTTGCGCAAGCGCAATAATTGATTCGTTATACGGCTGTTCGCCTTGCGACAAAGTTTCGTGGAACGTATCTAGGTCTTAAACCACTTATTTCGTTAACTTAATACATTTATGATAGTTATTCAAATTACGTAAATCTTATTTGAACACTTTCCTAAATTAGGTCTCAATTCATGTACAAAATGCACACCCGATTGCATTTAATTTAGTGGTTTTCCAATTAATAATGTTCACTAATTATATTAATTAAAGCAGTCTTAATTAAGCAAACTTATCAATATATTACGATAATTGCGTTTAGTTTAAGTAATTATCGAAAAATATAAATATGTAAGTTTTCATTTACATAAACGCGTTACATATTGATTAATAAACAAATTGCAAATTTACTAATTACGTTTACTCAATAGAAACATCAGTGCAAACTGAATGAAATAACAGTTAAAATGTAAACTCAAAATTAATTAACTAATTAATTTACTAGAATCGCGGAACGAGCGAATTTAGTTATTTCTAATTAATCGATTCTGGTCAGAAATTTGTCATAATTCCACGCAATATTAATCAGGAAGCAAACTTCTACGAAAATGGAATTACGGATGACTCATTGGAAGCACAGTTATGCGGAAAAAATAAAAATAAATATGAAATGACCAAAAACTAAAATGTTATAGATGAGATTTATGCGAATTTAAGTGACTCCTTATCAGGTCACTGGATCTTCGTTACGTAACAGGACCGTAAATTCCGTCGCATTGCGTGAGAGAGTTGAAGAAAAATGTATGTACAGTAAAGACAATGAAGAAAGACAATCTGGATCTGCAAGGATGAAGAAGAAAAATGACTTCTCGCCATTGGATGCGTTAGTATAACTGTGTCGACTGACTGTATGCATATCTGCACGTTCTTTTTTTTCTTCTAGTTTTCTTTTAGCTCATCTTGTTTCGAATGCATCGGAACGCGTTTTCCTTACGTAACCGCAACGGAACTTCTTTATTTGTATGTAAATATTGAATGGGTCTAGCTGTTTAATCAGAGGTGACACAGAGGTTTCATGTTTAAAAGCATTACTTATATTTGAAGGAATTGTTTATGAAGCTATGTGACAACCAACCCTATACTCTTTGACAAGCAATACAAGACTTGAGTTGAATGTTACAATATTCCCAAATAATAGTCAATCTAGATAGTTTAACTAAAATTGGGGTGGGTTGTCACAATATTCTCTTAAATGATTTAAGTCAATGTTTTTATAAATATTATCATAAATCGTAGTTTAACCAAAATAAAGAAAACAAGTTTTATAGAAATATTGGCCCAAAATACAAGTGATTCGAATAGGATAAATCAATATTTAATAAGAAGGTACTGCGTTTATTAAAATTTAAGAAGTTTTAACTTTGTGACAACCAACCCCTCTAATAAAAAAGTAGTTGAAAGATATAAAATGTAGTGCATATTCTACGATTGAAATTTTCTAACGGTTGTCGTAACTTCATTAAGAGTTTATCGAAGAGTTAAATCAGTAGTTATACAAACAGACGGTCGTGTTTTTCAAGTTTCAAAATGTGAAAGAAAAAAGTAATTAGTAAAGTCGATGACAAATATGGACTAATATGAAATTATTCCAAACGATGACATAACTTTTGTATGCATGCGGTCGATATGTAATTTATTTATTTTGGTTACGACTCCTTCAACGTATACGTGACATTCCCACATTCCACGTGGTGACTTACTTTTATTGCGATCACTGTATCAACAACATTCGTCAACCCCACGTCGCAATAGATTATTGATTTCCGTCCCCCAACCATAAATACGCAATCGTACGGAATATTACGTAATTAAGTTGAAGGTCCACGAAATAATCAATAATAAACTGTGTTTTTCCGTTGTTGTAAACGTATTATTTAGTGTATTTAAAGAGAAAAAAGATCATTAATTGTTGGAAAACGTGATGGTTTTGCACCTACACGCAGCTAGATATAAAGAATTTGATATAAAAACCTCAAGGTTTGCGCACAATATGAGCTGCGAGAATTCTAGAATAGAACTGACCTTTAATCTGCAGCACAAAAAAAACGATATATACTAAGCTTTTTAATTTGGTTCAAACCACACATGTTTGTTTCATAATCAACATTCTTTCAATAATTGAGCTAATTAATATTTACTTTCAACATTGAACTTCATTTATTAATTTTAAAACATGTAACAATAAAACTTAATAAAAACTAGTCTAAATTTATAGTATTAAACATGTGAAAAAAGCTATAACTCCTTAATCTATAATACAATAATTCATAATAATAAAACTGTCTGAAAATATAGACTTTAAGGAGAAATTTAAAGACTAAATAAACTATAATTTCAGACCATTAATCTAAAAATTAACAAATAATTATATAAATAATTTGTTAAATAATATGAAAAAATAGGCCTGAATTTTCAAAGAATAAATCTTACTGCAAAAGCGTGAATTTACATACTAATCTAATTTGAAAAAGAAACAATTTCAAGACTAAATATCTAATTTAAAGACTGTTGATTAACAAGAAAAAAATACGTATTAAATTTGTTATTTCCTTCAATTTCTGTTAATTTCAATAAACAATTAATTTATTTCAGAAATTGTAATTAAATCAAATTATTTTAAGATAAGATTATAAATGGAATGACTGAACTGAATTAAAAAGCAATAATTTAAATTCAATTTCGACAAGGTACAATCGATTTAAGTTTAAAAAAAATTAATTAGTAAACTGATTGGATTGACGGAAATCAAAGATTAATCCGTTCAATTAAGATGCGATTGCGATGATGGATTAGTTATTAAGTATGGGCGTGGTGCCTGTACAACAACAGTGAGTCGTTTTCGAAACGAAATCCGGATCGGGCCCCGGTTTTCTATTTTCCCTCCGCAAATTACATTTACAGACTTAATGGCTTGTAATGCGAATTTGTGAGGCGTGGAAAGAGAACATCGTGGAAGAAGAAACACATCGCAAAGCGTAAAATTGAACGTTTCGAAAACTGAAAATGTATCGGAAATAAGAAAGAAGAGAAAAACTTTCTAGGTAATATGCAGTAAACATTTATTGCTCGTAATCACGCTCAACAGCGTCTTTCTTTTCGTCGCTTTCAAATATGTGTTAGCATTCGAAATGGGGGATAAATTGTTTTTTTTTTGCTGCGCAGAGGATGCTAATTCTTGATTATCGCCTAACTGTAAATCAGAGTTTTCTCTGTGTGAGATGAGGTTCGTTTCTTTTTGTGATGTCTCTGGAAAGGAAGGAAGGTGCGCTTTGGTTCTTTATAAGGATCGTTAGTCAATTAATACGTGATTCATATGCAAAAACCTACTGCGAAGGCGCAGTTTTGTATGTGTAATAAATGCGGTGGCCCAACGAGACAATAACTAATCAAATATTAATGATCCACCGAAGGAGCACACAATGAACCATCTTTTTATATTATATTAAGCACGGAGGGTGGGTTTCAAAAGAACTCCAGACGATCAACACACACACACACGCACGCATGTCCACAGATTGCCGCTCGTTTCCATATAAAGCCATTACTTAATTAGCAAGTATTGTTTTACAATGTGTTAATAAAACCGAGATTTGAATATAAAACCATTACAACAATCGGTACAGAGAACAAAGAAGTTATGTACACAACAAATGCATAATTTTACAGTTAATAAACGCAAAGATTTTGCTCAAATTGCGCAACTTTCTTCATTCAATAATATACAAATTAAATACACCCACACCTCGATTTACGGCCTAGATACGTTCCACGAAACTTGGCCGCAAAGCGAAAAGCCGTATAACGAATCAAAGATTGCGCTTGCGCAAGATTGGCAATATGTAGATATATCGACATGGAAAAAGTTTTTTTGCCGTTATAGCGAAACAAATTTAGGCCGTAAATCGAAAACGTTCCTTAATTGAAGAGGGCCGTATAAAGAGCGGTCGTATAGCGAGGTATGGGTGTGTAAAAAACGACATTCAATCTAAAAAAATACATTATAACACAACTTTTCGAAGGTTATTCAAGAATAAGTATACAAGTTTCAGGTAAGATATACAGAAATGCTTGGATTATAGTAGTTTTAAATAAAAATTACGTCAAGTAAATAATTTTGCATTCATTTTACAATAACATAACATTGATTACATTCAACAATTATAAAATATATTAATTAACGTTCAGATAGTAAGAAATGCTTTTAGTATAATCATTTTGATTACAAATTGCATAATGTTATTTGATAAAAAAAATACAAACTTTTCGTAGGTTATTTAAGAGTAAATGTTAGCTAAATCATTTAAATAAAGAGTTTTAAATAAAAATTACGTAAAGCAAATAGTTCACATTATTTTTTTGTAATTTTACAAGCATTAAATTCAAGTGTAAACATGCAAATTACATAATATTATTTGATGAAAAATAATCTTAATTTTCCAACTATTAATCATCAAATAAAATAAAAAAAACGTTCTCTTTACATTTTCACGATTTACAAATAACAAAGACTGTAAACATGATACGACTTTAATCCACATTCTCAAATTGCGCCGTTTATTAAAATTTATGTTACATAACAGACGTGGTTTTCCCACGCTGAAAACCGTTGATTGACATTGAGAGCTGTTCGTTCTTCGCGTATTATATTATAATTATAATGAACGATTTGAAGCCATTAATTTGTCTATTTCTGTGCAGCGCTGCCTCTGCTCTAGATGGTTTCCTTCGATCTGCGCTATCTGATTCGTAACACTTTAGCAGCTACTCCTATATTCGTTCCCGCCGTCAAGTTTACATTTCTCATCCTTGCTGCACAAGGATAAACCTCTGACATGGCGGCTTTTAACAAAAGATTTAAACGCGAATAAATAATTCTATTAAAAGATTAGTAAAAAAAAGAATGTCATTTATAAATTTAAAATATTTGAAGAATTCACTAATTCTAATATTAAGCAGACAACAACTGGGATTAGACGCATTGTGAAATTGTATAAGCAATATTGATAATACTTTTTCATATTACTATTGCTTTTTGCATATTTGGATTAAGACAAGATCATTGTACAAATTTGACGATAATTGTGATAATGTATATACTATATACCAGCGTTTCTCAGAATTTGTGTTAAATTTCTAACGAGTCATGAAATGACAGCTGTCACCTTGCATCGAAACGTCAAAACAACTATATTATTAATAATTGACAGTACAATTATAAACAACTATTTGTATAAATTCAAATATCATTTCCGAAATAAATTGTTTACAATTGAAAGTTGATTTCAAAGAAGTATTCATGCATGCAAGTGTCATTTTTCAAATGAAATTACTTTAGTGTTGATAAACATTGAACATTAATATGGTTTTCATAATATAAGGGTATTTGATATTAATTTGGAACGACGGAAAAGTAGTAAAATGACAGCTGTCACTCTGCTTTGAAACGTCAAAAAATTTATATTATTAACAATTGACAGTACAATTATAACAACTGTTTATTAAATGTCATTTCCAAACTAAATTGTTAACAATTGAAAGCTAACTTCAAAGAAGTATTTATGGATGCAAATGTCATTTTCAAATGAAATTACTACAGTGTTGACAAACATTGAAAATTAATATGGTTTTCATAATATAACGATATTTTTCATTATTTGGAATGACAGAAAAGTAATGAAATGACAGCTGTCATCTTGCTTCGAAACGTCAATATAGTTATATTATGAACAATTGACAGTACAATCACAAACAACTGTTTATAGGTGTAAATATCATTTTTGAATAAAATTGGAAATTTGTAAATAGATTAACATGAGAACTACTAGTTCGAACGTGAATTGGACACAAAACAGTGTTGAGCAACATTGAAAATTCAAATGGATTTCATAATAGAACGGTATTTTTTGAGTATTTGGATTGAGAGAGAAGAGGAGCAGCCACGTGTGAAGATCATTGTGATATAATGATGATGATTGTAACAATGTGTATTATATATATAGAGATAGAAGTATAGTTTGTGTGTTTGTGTATAGTATTTATAGATGGAAAGATAGGCTCCCGTGAAGGTGGCGTTTCAAGGTTACCAAAGGGTTATGAACCCGACCTGTTGGTTGCTCAGTGGCAAAGACCACCTAGCGTGTCGTTTCGTGCATCTGCACTACGCCCAAGCAGACGAGGAGGTGAACACAACAACTCTCTTTGCTAAAACAACTATATTCCGACCGAAGAAGCACTTATTATATTATTAGCCAATAATCGATGCACGTAGACAAGGAAACAACGAGATGATGAAGAGAACTAGCGAAATATTAATAAGGAGAAATCACGCACATGCGGATATGGAAAAAGGAACGGACCTTAAAGGAAGAAGTCGAAGTGATTTACGGTTCGATTGTGTACGTGTGTTTACATCTGTGCGAATCGATGGAAAGAAAAGCCGTTGGCTTCGGTTAGGCTTAATTGGCCCAAAGAGCCAATTCCACTCTCGAACTCTGTGCCCTAAGGGCCGAGCGAAACACGAGTAAAGACAAGAAAGACAAACAAAACAGAAAAAATGGGAACGCACGAGTAATACGGTTAATTAATTTTTGACCCCAATTCGCCAACATAATCGTTATGCAAAAATGAAAAAAGAAACGGAACTTATCAAGAGTTTTATGTAATTGTGTCAAAAATTATTCCAGCAGTGTACAGGTACAATATTTCTATTTTTTAATTTGAATTTTCTCATAATCACAGGAAACCAGGTTGAGAAAAACACGTAACGCCCATCATAGAAATCCGATAACTTGATTCTAATTTAATAGTCTACAAAAGAAAACAGATCCCTATCGTTTCCTTTGTTGCACACACAAATAACAATGTTAGAAACCTCATAAATATGATTTTGAACAATTTCAATATTTATTATATAATTAATTATATCGCATTTTGTACAAATAGATATTGGAAATATTGAAATAATATTGCCTACAAACAAAAATGTTATCTACACGTATATATTCAAGTGCAAAACATATTTAGTTACCTCATGATAATCTTTGATCAACAAAATGTATTATCAAATATCACTTTAAATATTTGATAATAAATTCTGTCAACTTAATCCATATTTTTGGTATATAATATTATTTGAATTTGCTCATAATTATAAATTACTGTTATAATTATTATTAATAGTTTTGTTATGTTATATCATATGCAATATGGTTTCGTTTAAGAAACTTTAGCTTTAGAAAATGTATAAATATTACAAATAGTTGGTTTCTTATATAATTTAAAACTATACATCTTCCCTTTTGGCTGCTACTGAAAATTAGTTTAAAATTACATAACACTTACAATAATTTAAGCGGATTATTGCAAATATATTACATTTTGTTAGTTTATAAACAATTATTATGAATAATGTACATCATTACATTTTCTGTATTATTATCTAAATTATACGGCATTTCGCTATAACGGCCTTCTTCAATTTTCGATTTACGGCCTATAAAGTTTCGCTATAACTGCAAGAAAAAACTTTTTGTCCATGTCGATATATCTACATGTTGCCAATCTTGCGCAAGCGCAATCTTTGATTCCTTATACGGCTTTTCGCTTTGCGGCCAAGTTTCGTTGAACGTATCTAGGCCGTAAAGCAAGGTATGGGAGTATTGATATTGATACAAAAGTTTATCATATAAGATTACATAAATATTATGAATAAATCCACACTGTTACCACCACGTTCTGCATTATTATCCGCATTACAGAAATCCCATTGGGTTCGATTGTGTTATGCACGGTGCAAATGACTTGAAACAGGAATTCGTCATGCTGTGCAGAGCACAAAGGCTCGAAACCGGGCGTTATGCAATCCCAGGGCTGGGCGATTACGGAACGCATTATTTAACCACTATTTTTTGTGTGTGATTGTATTGTTTCGCTGTTGCCTTCGATTTCACGAAGGGAGACAAACGTAAATAACGTTCCCTTTGGTAAATCCCCGCATGTAAACAGCACTCAATGATCGTCGTTTGAACTTATTGAATTCGTTCGAGTACAGTTCTTATTAACATTGCTTTGCCTAAAAATAGAATTTCGTCAGATAACCTTCGTGATCTTCAAAACTTAAATATTTTACTTTTCATAAAATACCAATTACTCTTTGAATATACATAAACTTTATACATTTCTTCAACATTCGTAATACAGTATGTCAAATTTCTCGTATCTCAAAGCAAACTGAGGACTAGTCTGAAGTGCTGGTATCGTATGCAGCGGTGTAGTGTGCGATTGCTCGTATCTCAAATCTTGCTCTCATCTCAAAGCAAAATATCGCTTGTTCGGCGGCTCGTATCTCAAAACACTCGTGTATTAGGGCACTCGTATATCGATGTACCACTGTACTTGTATTTGTTAACTTCTTATATTTGAATATGCCTAGACTACTAAGAACAGAACGATGACTAAACACAGTATAGGGAAAAACTGATGACGGAAAAACATGCATTACGGAAAGACCAATGTCCATAATCAATGGATATAAAACACATGTTTTGTTTAATCACTGTTCTGTTACTCTCTGTTCAATTCTCACTTGTTCTTAGTTTACTGGTCACTTTAATTGATACCTACTAAGATCGACAACGTTATTATCCAATCAAATAAAACTAATAAATATCTGTCTCCATAAAATGTTGATTCGAACATGTAAATTATTTATAAATTCGTAATCCTGAGTATTCGGTTAATGAACATAGACTAAAGTCAATGTCCGAAATGTTCGTTAACCGAATAATTATGATTAGTTCTCGAAAGAAACGTTAATTGGTAAAATTGATAAAATATTCGTTGTCCGAACGTACAAATCTTTACTGTATTAATTAGTATACTACTCATACTTGCATAATACGAAATAATTGTGCAGCTTCTAAGATCGTTCATTTATGAAACAGAAAAGAGTAAAAACTGATCACTGTTCAAAATCCTGACGTTGTTCAAATATTATAATATGCAATTCTTTTAAAATTTCTCTACAAAACGCCAGTTATTCATTAAAAATGAAATAATTTCTTCATGTTTCGTGATTCACTGAAATAAAGAGCTGAAATACTTGATTAAATACATATATTTGTTAACTCCTGTTAGATGAATTATCTGACATACATTCTTATCTTCTATAATCGTTTAATTATTGATTGGAGAAAAGTAAACTTTGATTAACCTTAAGTTTTTCTTTCTTAATTTCGTAATAAAACAAAGCATTAAAGTTGTACAACTATCTGTTAAATATTTGCTTTCTTAATTACGTAACAAAACAAAGCAGGCATGATATTCGTTGTACATCTATTTGCTAACTCTTAGATAAATGTGTACCTACTACAACTATTAGATGATGCACTAAAAATAGATCAGTGAAGTGGATAATGAATTGGGTTAATTAATATCAACTTTCGATTGGGTTTGAGCTCGTTCAACTTGCTCGCTCGTCTCGGCTCTCTCGATGTGGACACGACGTGTATTAAATTGCATCGGCCTTGTGCTGTGCGTGTGTGTGTGTGTGTTTTTCTGCCACGTAATGGGTTCTGGTTTGAAAGATCAATGTCACACTTCTTGCTTGGACCGCCGCCGCTCTTCATCGACCAACGAAAAAAAAAAGAAGAATCGTTGCACAATTCCTCTCCAGAATGCAGTTATTTTTTTGGTATTTCTCTTCATTTACATAGAAAACGAACTGCTTAAAATCCTCACAATAATTCAATTATACAAACAACAACTTGAACCAAAGGATTAGTGTTAATTACAAAAGAAAGTTTTAGTTATTGGATAACTTATGTATTTGTTGTTGTTTTTTATGTAATATTATTATGAAACGGGACTCAGAAAATGTAATTTTATCTTATTAAACTCACCTTTCGCGAATGCGGCGAAAGTCTATTTCGATCTCAATGACTTAATATTTGGCGTCACCGTTTTTGCGGCGGCCGACGGTGACCGCCCCCGCACACTTTGCGTATTGCGTGCGAATTATTATTATTTTGTTGTTTTATTTTCGAGATTTTCGCTTGCAATTCTCCTCCACCCTCCAATTTTCTTCCACTGAAAACTTGCTATCAGTTGTGTTCGTCCGTCCGTTGATTGGTTGGATAGCGTAAGGTTGGAGGATCGTCCTCAGAACGGAATTATCTTGAGTGCCTTTGGACTACTGCCATCCACTCTGTGTATTTATAGGCACATTCATAGCCTGCAGGAAGTCCAAATAGCATCGCTAAGGTCTTCTTGGGCGTAACAATTCACCCTTCAAATAACACTTCACGAAAAAAAAAACACTAAATCTTCTTTAAGAGACACACCATCTGCAAATACTTATTGATGCATTGTATTGATGATTATTTTTACATCAAATACCTTACATTGCAATCTCATCTTATTTGAATCTACTTAATGAAATTTCATCGTTGTTTTTCATCCACCATTCTTTTTATAAAATATATTACCTAAACTAAATTGGTATTATGTTTCATTGATTTTTTTGGTATTATTACTCTATTTAAATTAAGAGTAATGCTCACAGTTGTTCAAGTCTTATAAAATAGAAATTACCTAACGTATAATTGTTATGTAAACGGTTAACTCAAAAGCATTCATTAACACTACTCTTCTTAGTAAAACAAATTTACTTAAAAGACTTAAAACTTTGTACTTTTTAAAACTTTTTGCATTCGAGTTTGATTTAATTTCTATCAGATTTAGTACCATTCCTCCAGTTTAATTTGGATATGAATAATAGCTTTGTCTCTTTGCAATAAAGTTTGAAATTGTACAATGTTTAACACGTTTCTGCATCGCATAATGACAGTTTGTGTCAAAGTTGACAGTTCAAAACAATGTAAATATAATACACCCATACCTCGATATACGGCCGCTATTTATACGGCATTTCGCTATAACGGCCCTCTTCAATTAAGGCACGTTTTCGATTTGCGGTCTAAAATATTTCGGTATAACGGCAAAAAAAACATTTTTCCATGTCGATATATCTACATGTTGCCAATCTTGCGCAAGCGCAATAATTGATTCCTTATACGGCTTTTCGCTTTGCGGCCAAGTTTCGTGGAACGTAAAGCCCTACCCTACGTATATGTTTCCAAGATTTGGTATCCAGTTTTTGTTAGAATTGCTTTATTAACCCCACGATTGTAGTTCAAATGGCCACATAAATTTAAGAATGTTTTTATTTCAACACATTTTTTGCTTCAATAGCTCCCAAATTTAAGTATTATCATCCTTTCTTAATAAGTTGTTGAAAAATATTGAAGGATATGTTTGCATCCTCATTGTACAGGAGATGTGAGAATTGTAATTGTTAATTTGTGATTCTATTTCCTAATGACTTCTTGATGATACAATTTAATATATTCTAAGAAATATATAATTATCACAGATTTAATTCAATATAATTGTATTCTTTGACTATATATCTAATGCAGTTGTTACTTACTCCAAATAGAATCAATACAGTTTTCAATTGGTATTAATTGATTGGTTAATAATTTATCAAAATTACGTAATTAATCATATAAAACATTGCGTTTGATGAATTGTGCAATCAAGTAATTATGCATTGAAATTGTAAACGTACAGCGCTAATGCGGCATTAATTGAGCACGTGCTTAATTA
>JAFMTC010000471.1:132181-146983 GCA_018845635.1 Nicrophorus orbicollis
GAGCGAACGCATTGGGAGACTTTTAATGCAATGCGAATCTATTTTTTTTTTGTGGCGTATTCTCAAGTCACTAACCTTAAATTGCACCTAAATCCAATTGGATCGTGATCTCCTATAATGGTTTTCACTGACCACAGGGTAATTCAATTAATTGGAACGAGTTGCACAACAATTTGAATGTTCAAAAGCGGGGGTGTACGTGAGCTCAATTAACGCCGAATGACAACTGAGTGACTCCTCGTATCGACGCATGCGCAATGGGAGATACCAACTGATATATACATATAGCGCCAATATGACAACAATTAAAGAACTGCTAACACAATATTAATTTACTAATCCCAATAAGTTTCTAATTAAATGATTATGAAGATACAAATGGGTTTATTCCAACATGTGATTTCAATTAGTGTTAAACAATTGATCACATTGAACACAGTTCATCGAATACTGTTTCATACAATATACAAAATGTTAATCGATTGATCACATTGAACACAGTTCATTGAATACTGTTTCATACAATATACAAAATGTTAATCAATTGATCTCATTGAACACAGTTTATCGAATACTGTTTCATACAATATACAAAATGTTAATCAATTGACCACATTGAACACAGTTTATCAAATACTGTTTCATACAATATACCAAATGTTAATCGATGGACCAAATAGAATACATTTCATCAAACCATCCTAGTAATTTTAAACTATACTCACTAATTAATATACTATGATTAATAATATAAGAACTTATTTGTATATTTATTCAAATATAAATGAACGAAAAAAATATGCAAAATGTATTTTCATATTGAAATTTAAAATTATTTGCGCCAATAAATGTTGAGACACCTAGAGAATTACCGAGTAACCATGTGCCACCATAGCCAGGTATATTTTTTTCAATAAGACTATTTCCCCCTGATCAGATTCTTCTACGCAGAGAAGAAACAGATCAAATTTTAAATTAAAATCTGCTTTTTTTCTAGTAGATGATGTATTTATGTACCAATTTGGCTGCATTACACACATAAATTTGAAAAATATAAAATTAGTTATCTAAGAAGTTCTCAATTATTAAATATTATATAATAACGTAATTTACTATTAGTATATTAAATTATTTAAACATTGTATTTTCTGGTTTTCCTTAGAGTATCAAGATTCTATGCCACCTCTAGTATTAATTCTCAACTAAAGGAATATGTATATTCTAATTATATAATTATTTACATTCTTAATGATCTTATTGTCTAGTTTTACATTACTATGCAGCAATTAAACATTTTAATTTATCGATTATATTGTGGTTTGTGTCGTCATATACTTTTATTCAATGCTAAAAAACGGTCTGATGAACACTTCATACGTTAAAATCGCATATTACAAATAATTGGATCTGTAAATAAAGTACAAAACTCTTTTAATCAACACCTTTCAGTCTATTTTCAACTACCATCCCATTGCCATGATTTTGAAGTATGCCTACATACATCTGGGAACGTGGTAAGTTCTTCCATTATATTCCTTATTGTTTATTATTGTTAATCAACAAAATAATGTATAATATATCATGCGTGAATTTACATTACATACAATAATAACAAACACAATTTGTTGTATTTTAATACAAAGTCTTTGCTCAACTGTCACAAACAATAAAGACATATTCTATTGTAGTTCTTAATATAAGTAATATAAGTTGTAATTTACAGGAATTTATATTATAAAATATACCAAATTTAAATATTGTATACAATTTGAATATATTTTTATTAGGAAGAGAGGATTCTTGTCTCTTCCTAAAACTGTTTTAATATCAATAATAATTATATTTTTGCAGTAATCACATAAAAATATGGATAATTAAATTTACTGACAAATGTCTTCAACTTTATTTACATTTGATATAATTTATTACAAGTATTTTCATATTATTATTCAAGTTTTAGTAAATATGATGTATATCTGAACATAACTAGGTATTTAAAAAGGTATATCTTTTAAAAAATTAGTAGTTTTTTCAAATATAATTTCAGAAATTTCAGATATTCTGTAATTCACAATGGCAACATTGCAGAGACGTTACAATTAAATATTAATTAAAAGTGGATTATATAATTA
This sequence comes from Nicrophorus orbicollis, assembly GCA_018845635.1. Taxonomy (NCBI): domain Eukaryota; kingdom Metazoa; phylum Arthropoda; class Insecta; order Coleoptera; family Silphidae; genus Nicrophorus; species Nicrophorus orbicollis. The sequence goes on from JAFMTC010000471.1 coordinate 134,314, forward strand.
AACACTGTTTATATTATTTATAAATTGTGGAATATTTTTATTAACTTCTGAGAGTTTAGAAGAACATATGTTATTGAGGAACATTGCAACGCTGCTACATGTAAATGTCAGTGTGACAGATCAATGGGAGTTAAAGTGGCCAGCAACATACACAAATATTATTAGTTATTGTTCTACTCTCCAACTAAAATAAGCCTAGGCAATTTTAAATAAGTGATTAGAGGCAATGGCACCAGAAAGTGCTGATTCCAGTTTGCGAAACAAGAAGCCTTCTGGTGAGTTCTGCTCTTAATCACTCACAACCAATCCCATATTTATTGATTTTACTTTAGCTTCGAAGAACCTTAATACATTTTATGCCTTTATATTGTCACTGTTGTTTCGATCATTTGATATATCTAAATTCGTGTAGATAAAGCACAAATTCTTATACTATTGATTTTAATATTAAAACTTGATGACTAACCTAATTACAGGCATGTCAATATTTTAAGTTACTGAAAAGTGCAGCTGCAAGCAATCCACATACTCTGCAGTTAAATTACATACACTCAAACATGTCTTCTGATAATTGCCAATCCATAATTCAATGTCACATATTTTATTCAATTGGTGGAATGGAAAGAAAGTGACTGTACGAACAGTAGATTTGTAAGAATGGGGAGACTCTGTGAGTGATGCTGAGTGACAAAGTTAATGTATTTCTATTGTTGATTTCCAGATTCTGCTTTCAAGCAACAACGCCTACCAGCATGGCAACCCATCTTGACTGCAGGAACAGTGCTTCCTGCCTTTTTTGTGATTGGAATCGCTTTCATTCCTGTTGGAATTGCTCTGCTGTACTTTTCTGATGAAGTCAAAGAGAAGATCATTGATTATACATTCTGCAATAAAACTGAGAAGCTTCCTGACGGGTACATTAAGGACACGGGCAGGCCTTGTGCTGAAATCATTAAAGAAGAAGGCTTTAATCACACCAAAGATCCATGTGTGTGCCATATGCAATTTACTTTAGATGTTGATTTCAAGGTGAGACTGCTTAAATTGAAATGGTTTCCGTTTTATTGGTGCGTTGATTTTAGGGTAAAGTCTACATGTATTATGGATTGAGTAACTTTTACCAAAACCACAGGAGATATGTCAAATCCCGAGACGATAATCAGTTGTTGGGTAACTTGAATTTGCCGCCTTCATCCGACTGTCAACCCTTTGCGTACGCTACCGATGGTAAACCTATCGCACCTTGCGGAGCCATAGCCAATTCATTATTCAGCGGTAAATTATTAAGTTTTTATAAACATTGTATAGTCTAAAACTTGTATTTGCAGATGTGTTGACGATCAATAAGGGCAAATCCATTGTTCCGCTTATAAACACAGGCATTGCTTGGGATTCTGATAAGAATATTAAATTTAAGAATCCTGAAGGAGATCTGGAAAAGGCATTCATGAATTTCAGCAAGCCTAAGGATTGGAGAAAAAACATATACGAATTGGATTTGAAAAACCCGGACAACAACGGCTTCCAAAATGAAGACCTAATTGTCTGGATGAGAACAGCTGCGCTTCCGACCTTTAGAAAGATCTACCGTCGGGTAAATCACACGGCGGAAGGATACGCTGATGGCCTTCTGAAAGGCGACTACGAGTTAGTCATTGATTACTGTAAGTTCATTTTTATCCTTTAATCAATACAATTTGGGATGGTCCAGTCGACCTACTTTCCTTCTATTAGGGCAAATTAAAGCTGTGACATTTCAATGAATTTCAGATTACGACGTGAGCGCTTTTGACGGCTCAAAGCGGATGATTCTGAGTACGACTTCTCTTTTAGGGGGAAAGAATCCATTTTTGGGAATTGCTTACATCGTTGTAGGTTGCGTCTGCCTTGTTTTGGGTATAGCTTTACTGTTTATCCATATTAAATGTGGAAAGAGGTAAGCTTCACTTCATCACTTAACGATCATATAAATAAATAAAATCCATTTGTAGCACTAACGAAATGATCAGCGTGAATCCTAGAACCTTATACCATTAAGGATGCACGAGAGATGGCGAATCTATGTGCTTGTGTGCTTAATGTTTCTAAAACACATTCCTCGTTTCTATGGAAATGACGAGTCAAGGTGGCCTTAGTAATTTTACGTGTAACAAATATATTTATAATTAGCTTTAATAACAACATTTGTCAACAATATTTTATGATGGAGTTTCTCGATATATTTACATGTTATTTCGTTTTTGTTCAGATAATCTAGTAAAGTACATGTTATTAGTGCCAAGTATGCTGTACGTTATGATATAAGGCTATGTGTGATCACTTTCAGGATAATTAGTACAATTATTATTTCGTCAGTAAATATTTTAGCACACCATACGATTTTCGCCTCAACGCAATTATTTAAAAACAACACACCATGTTATAGAGTATTCTTTTATTATTTGTATATTTATGTATATAATTATTTATTTTTTAATAAACTTTACCTCACGTGCATTACACAACCATTTACACTTCAATTATTTGTTATAACTTTACATGTACTCTCAATAAAATAACAAATACTCTACGTGAATGCAAATGCTTAATCTACGTTATTTTCATAATTAATTATATAAATAGAATAAGAATCAATTGTCCTTTGAATTTTTGAATGTAGTTGCTCGATTGATCGTCAGAGGTCACGATTCGTGTGTTCTAATTGGACGACACGAGTCTCGTGACGTAATGAGTGTATATAATGACCTTGTAGTTGTTTGTAAACAGCAACACGTTGATCTGTTTTGTGTGGAACGGATTGTTTCATAATCGATTTTACAAACAAACGAAACCCATACGCGAGTGAATGATGGAGTTCCAAGAGATGACGATCATCGAGGAGCATAATCCATCCGTGAGTAGTCCATGACAATACTATCTAATACTCCTTCCTCGTTGTTAAGACTCTGAGGATGTGCGTCCCTCGTTGTCCCATCATAACAAACACACCAACCATCCCCACAACCTGCTTCGAAAAAAATTACGACATCACAAAGTTGAGTTTCTGCAAACATAAAGACATATTTTGGCAATAGAAAGGCTCCAATTTTGTTGGCAGTGATCGGAAAATATGCTTAACGATGATAAATTTGATCCATTTACACTGTGAACGAACTTAAGGAGAGGCACGATTGGGTTACACATTTTTTAGAAACGCGCACGCGTCGCGCTCCTCAATCGAGGGCGCGAATTTTTAAATTTAAATTACACTTTATCTTATCGGTAACTCTTTCACTAAGCATATCATCATAATCTAATCTTGCTTATATTTATTATTGTTAAGAAGATTAACAGCTTCGATTTGATATCTCAAACGATAATGTGTTATAAATTATTTAGTCGACTGATGAATAAGATATGTAGTCAATATTGGCCAAGGATGTATCATATTTAATGAATAATTGGCATATGTTTCAGTGAATCATTAAATTTCCCGTAAATTATAAGAATTTCATGAAAATTGATCATTGTATAGTTTGCATTACCAACATACATGCAAGTTTGGTTGCATACGTTACTGTTGTTACTTATATAAATATATTTCTACAAATTATTCAAAACGTTACGAAACAGATTACACGTCATAAGATCAACAATTTTAGATTATTGCAATAACTTTATGGACCTTTATAATTAAATTAAACTTTGTGGTAGTCAATATTTTAAATTTATGACTTTTCGAAAAGTTTAACAAATTAATTCGAAAAAATTAAGTTCATGCTTTCATATAACATTTATTACATAATGTTAATTACTAACAGAGATATGGTGATTTCACGATTCTGTTAATTATTTACATTTTAGTTATGCGGTTTAAATTTATGTTGTTTTTTTTTTAAACTTTAATTCGAAAAATATTATTATATTTTATGTTTACATAATAAGTTATCTTCCATTTTTAATGTTTTAATATAACATTTATTACATAATGTTAATTATTAATAAAGATATGGCGACTTTTCGATTTAACAATTCAGTGAATTACTTATATTTTAGTTATGCGGTAACATTTGATAGCTTTGAATACATTTAAAGTTTTGCAATAGAAATATTGTTGTTGCAATGTTTCCGGATATTATAAATAGTTGCGTTATTGATAGTATGTGAGGATAATCTGTGCCCTTTAATCATTCGATTCGCATCGCGAAAAAAACCGCTTCCAGGAAACAAACAAATTGTATTTGTGCATAGGAACATATCGTTGATTTTTGCGTACTCGCCGATTGGTTACACGAAATTGTATCAATTTTTGCAGCGTCTAGACTGTTGCGTAACGAACGCGTATCGTTACATAACTTCACTCGCAAATCAAACGCAAATACGTCAAGATTTGCGGCATTCCTATTGGCATCATCATCATCAAGTTAACTTGTTTCAAAGCTGAAGGACTATTATCGTAGACCTTGGGATGTATTTCCGCGAATTCGCTGAAATTTTTTGTCGGATTCATTTGATATGCAAATGCGAAAACAAAAGGAATACAACACACTTTTCCTCTGCTTCTTTTTTTTCGTTCCGTTTAATGTATCTGTTTTGCAGCGCCGACTATCGCAATGTATGTAATTGGGATTGAAGGTAAAACGTAGTGAATGGTGACATTAATCGGGGGGAACCGTGCATGATGTGCATGTAACTGGTTTAGAAGTAAGTCGCAGTTTGCGCATTTCAATGAAAGGGAGAGGACGAAATAAAAGAAGAATAAAGAAACGGAAACAAATATTTCAGCGTGTGCCAACTGGGACACGGCCTCATCAAGCGTGGCTCTTGCTGACAGCTGCGGACATACCTAGGTTGTTTCGCAAATAAGCAAATCGAGGCGCTGGGACAACTCGTTTGTTTCATTATTGTAATTATTACAGATACAATGTTTAAGATGATGACGTCTTTAAAACAACAAGATTGACATTATATGCAGATATGAAAGTAATTTCAATGTATTATTAACGTTGTAAGATTAACATTACAATTCAAGTTACTTCAATATGTTATTAAGTTATGAATGTTGTAAAAATTTAATGTTTTTTTTTTAGGTCGTAGGGTTGAATTAGTGCGCAGTTTTTGTATGAAATCTACAAGATTAACATAAGTAATACTAGGAGCGCTTTATAAGGAGAGGATCAGGTTTGAAGACCCTATATCTATTAGATCCGTGGCGTACTCTGTATACTCCAAGTGCAGGCACGTTTCTGTTATGTACAGTTCTATGTATGTACGTATTAATGTATGTATGTATGTAGTATGTGTATTTACGTTCGTCCGTTCATTCGGCTCGGTAACAACGCAGCCAGCCGCGTTTTCAGTCGCAAAACAAAACTGCGCAATATATAATTTGTTTTCTGTTCCGCCGCGGAGTCTCGCGGTCAGACCAACTGGCTTCGACGAGCAGAGGAGTCGGCAAGCCTAGCTGCTACTATCGGCCTGCAGGAGGATCATCACCACCAGTTCGAAGTCGGTGTCCGTGCTGCACATTTCCTTCCGACGTAACACTAAAAAGCGCACACAGTTCTGCAAAGCATTGAAAGTAAAGCAATAAAGAAGGATAACGGAAACAGGAAACGTAAATTACTATATAGTAACACACGATCCACTCCTGCGTGTGCAGCACGACGCATTTACACGCATCACGGTGAGCAATTCCAAATCAATCTCTACTCTTTTACCAACTACTTCTTAGTTTTCCTTTAAGTTGTTTTTCGTTTGTTGCACCTTCGATTTTTCCTCTTTCCCGACGAACTAGTTTCCTCTCCATTACGACGAGCGCTTTGCGACACGCAACGTCCATTGTCATCGTCATTTCCGGATTGACCGTAATCCATCCATCCTGTTAACTTTGCGTGTGTTTCGCGAATGAATGCATTCCTGAACTCTTGTAATCTGCACGTTTATTGCTTTAGCTGAAAGGTATCTTGTGTATTTGCTACCTGTAATCCATAAGAGCTCACAACAAATATAATTACATATTTAATTATATATTTCGATTATATTCAAGTTATTTACTAATAACAGTATAAAAAAAAACTCACAATTTATTGTACATATTACAGAAATATGTTTATTGTAAGACACTCAAACAAAAAAAAACACAGAAGATATTCATACAATAATAAGAATTAAAGTTAAGGAAACAAGTGATGCAAAGTGATACTATTGATTTAAAGAAAATATATTAATTAATGCTATAATCATTGCCTTTAAGATAATTATTATATGATAGAGCACAAGAGTAAATCTTAATAGGTCGAAAATACTGAAGTCAATAACAGTTATATTTTGAGATTTGTTGAATTAATATTATTGTTATATAAATGTCCATTGCCTGCGACTTTTGCAATAAATATTGTTATTATTAATAAATCTTAAGAAAAAACTAGGTAAATTTAAATTAATTACAGAATTACTTATTAATTAATATGTGAATATAATTACAAAATATTAGCTTTAACGCTAACTTGACCGTATTATTGTATTTAATTCAATAATAATTAATAGAAACTATAAATTATGTTTAAAGAATTGTTAAAATTATTGCTAAATAATAAGTAAATTCTAATTGTTAATGAATTAACGTATATAATTACAAAATATCAACAATCCAATTTAACTCTAACATACAAATTTCTTATGAAATATCTGCTAAAATAATTCAAAATCAAATTGAAATTAATTTCAAATTATTACCAAACTAATTTGACTCCAACTAAACTGTATTTTTGTATTCAATTTAGTAATAATTAATAAAAACTATCTGATGAAATATTTGTTAAGTAAATTGAAATTAATTAGTAAATACCTCAATCTATATTATTGAATTGAATTCAATTGCAATTAATTATAACTAGAAATTATGTAATTCTTATGAAATATTTCATAAGAATTAATGCTAAAATATATAAAAAATTGATATTAACAAACAAATTTAAGTTTAACTTTTAGTTTAATCAATTAATGAAACAGGTGACGAAGGTGAATGTATGATTAATTTCTTGTTTTCGTAATTCTCAGACTGTGCGTGCGTATTCCAAACAATTTCCATTAGTTTTATTGACTTATTTCTATGTATTTATAGATTGCGAAACAAAAGTCCTTGCGTTTCTGCGACTTCGTGGAATTCAGTCTTTTTTTCCCTGTACGCACACTTAATTTATTATAGAATCATAGTTTTGTTCCAAAGCAGATGAGGAAATATCTTGTAATATTAATCATTTTACTTACATAATTTATTTGTTATTGCAGATTGTTAATACTATGACAGTTTTAATTTTAAGTATGTTTTTATCTTAACTTTTTGAAGTAATGGATTTGAAGATTACTTAACAATTGTTAATAATGGTGGGTTTATAGTGGAAAAAATGATTATTATAAAGAAAATCAAAAGCAAACTTGTCATCTTCATCAATGTTTACAGCATTTCGGAATGCTATAAATTGAGAATACAATGTGCAACATGAATCTAAATTTTCTTGAAGTGAAGTAAATCAATGTGCATAAGTAACACATTTCATGACCTAAATAAGCTGCGTAATTGCTGCGTTGTGTTGTGTGTGCTAATTAGCAACGAACGTCGGATGATTTTCCATGATCTCTCGCCTTCTCCGCAAATGGGATTGGCTGTTTTTTTCAATATCATTGTTGCAATTTGCTCAACGTAAACGTGGGTACTGTTTCCCGATCCTCTCTTTCGCAATGAAACGTGTGCTTGCATACAATCATCATCATTACAAGAACAAGTTTCATTATCGCAGCATACTTTCATAGAAAAAATAAATACATAAAAACGAAACAAACAAGAAGCGTTGCTTCCTTGGAGCTAAATTACTATATGATCAAGTCCGTACTCATTACATTAATTGTAGCAATTTTTTAGCAAACGATCTTTGTAATTAGGAAAATTCATCGTTTCCTTTTGGTATGTTATGTAAAAAAAAACGTCAGTCATTTATTTTATTTCAATTGTAATGGTTACCTGATGAAACAGAATTGTGATAAAGCAGAACATGGAGAGGAAAAAACTGCAGATGTTTTACGGAAAGACCTGAAGTTAATAATCAACCCTGTTCTTTTTTCCTTACTGTTCTGTTATTACATGTTCTTAATCATTTGAAGTATATGGCTTTAAGTGCGTAAATGTGTATTTTATATAGAAAATTAAGTAATTCATCAAATGAAGTTGACTCGAAAAACGGGTCACGACTTTCTAGTAATTAAAATGCGTATTAATGAAATTGTAATTAAGTATTGATTTTCTTTTCAAACGATGCAGTTTACCTATTTTATTTGGTAGTAAAATTATTCGAAGAGTGCTTAGTTATTACGAAAACAATGAAGTGGACGGCTTTTGTTAATAGATGAATAAAAAAATGAATTGATTTGAAATGTAAAATAATGCTAATCAAGTGACTGAAGTCATGTCTGGCACGTTGCTTTTCCGCGGAAAAGTCTGGCTGGAAAAGTCTGCCGTTTATTAATAACCGGTTACGTTATTTACGGCCAATCCCATCGCGCGTTTCGATGTGTGCTTTTTTTTATGTGTTTCTTTTATATAACGTATTCTTTTTTATTGTCTCACCTTTACCTATCCCAATCTCAAGGAAAACACGTGCTGGAAGTGCGCGCAATTCGAGCGTTCATCCGTCGTACTCTCGCCTATCAATTGAGTTTATTTATTTTTAACTCTTCGTCGACGGATTTTACTGCGAATCTCTTCTCCGACGCATCCCCGAATCCGGTACAAATAAACTAAGATCCTTGGTTGCCACGAGAACTGTTGCCAAGCGAGCAAATCGATCGATTTCCTACAATATGAATGTATCTACTTTTCCCTATAATTGTAAAGAAACTAATCATATTGTACATTAAATAACTAAATCACTTGAATTTGATATCACTGGAAATGCGAACGTAAGCTAAATATTAAGTTAACTTCAGATGAATCATCTGCAAGTGAAAATAACATATGAATCAATAAATTAATCTATATTACTAATTGCTATTTCTTAAATCAATGAAGTACGAAATATAGAAATTGCGTTGCTGTTAATATACACATAGTTTATGTCATTGCACATCACTTATAAATAACAAGCAAATATTAACGCGTTATCATTTTAAATGTGCGCACATTGCGTGTACCTTTCACACAGTCGTCCCAAAAATAGTATCATCGAGTTGTTCTCATTTCGTCTGTATTTCCAATATTATTTACATCTACTAAGCGAAACTATTGTATTCTTGTGGAAACTCAAAACATTTTTTTTTTTGTAATTCGTTATGCGTAGATTTGTTTGTTTCTTGCGGAAACCGTGCCACAAAGTTTCTCTTATCTTAAGCAACAAATAAGATAATGGACTTGTAGAAACGTGGCGAATTGTCGAAGTGATAATGTAAAAAAAAAATGCGTCGTGCTTCAAGAAACCTGTGACTGCTTTTGATAAAATTGCAACAATATAAATAAACAATAGAAATGGAGAACAAGTTTCATAAAATTGAACTAATTTCAGTTTATTAAAGACTTTTATATATTAATTGAATAAAAATTCAAATGACTAGATAAAATAAAAGTTTGTTTTTGTGAAGTTATTATGTAAAAATACGTCCTGTTTCAAGAAACTAATGTTACTGTAGTAATTACATCTGTAATAATTAAATAAACGGAGAACACGTTTCATAAACAAGAACTAAGTTTACTTTTATAAGTTATTACCTATTGAAAATGTCTTTCTTTGAAATCCATAAGATAATTAACTTTTTTTCGATAAATTATAGGTTCTAAGTTTTTTCAAATTTTTGTTGCAGGAGGGTCCTCACCGTAAGGAGTCGGGAAAGAGAGGACGCAAGCCGGGACGGAAGAGTGCCGACAAAGTGGACATGAAAGCCAAATTAGGTAACACTAATTACAATACACACAAGTTTCGACAAAGATATTACTTTATAATTTTCGTCTAACAAAACGTTTTGTGGTTTACGTAAGACTAATTTTCAATATTTTGTTTTCAGAACGCAGTAGACAAAGCGCGAGGGAGTGCAGAGCTCGCAAAAAGTTACGTTACCAATACTTGGAGGACTTGGTTTCCGATAGAGAGAAGGCCGTGTTTGCTCTTCGCAAGGAATTGGAGAAGGTTCACAATCTAAGAGAAACGCACGAAGAATATGAAATAATAAAATGTCGGTTTTAGTACAACAACTGGTCCAAGGAGATCGATGAGGGAAAGGTTCCGGAGGGTCTTCAAGAGTTCCTCGAAGAAATGGGAACCATGAAACAGGAGGTCTCCATGTAGTTCGACAGCGCACATCTAAAACCCGAATTACTACAAGAAATATCGGTTCACTGCTTTATTACTTCCTTGATTATTGTTGTTTTTAAGTGCTTAGCGCACTACATTTGTTGTCGTTTGTTGTGACAAGAACGTATTTTATTTTGCTTTGATTACTGTGATTGTGAAACTGTTGTGGAATGTACGGAAATAAATATATATTTTATATCGTTAACGTTTTCTGCTTTTACATAAATATTTATACCATTTCCTTTTTATTTGGTAATTTATTCCCACTGAAGTACAAATATTGACAGTTTAGTCTTGCCTTGTTTACTCGTTTGGAACCACTTGAATGAAATGCATTTACCTTCCCAAATTTGTGTATTTTTTAGTAACTGAAATTTGTTTAACACGTAATAATGATATAATTAGTGAAGAACTTAAGTTTTGGATACAAATATACATATGAACTGATGCAAATATACATATTTCAGAATATTAGATTTATATACAACAAATAGCTTTCACTTAATACTGAATGAAAAACCAAGCAGAAAATGGATTTGTGTCAATGATTTAACTAATGAATTAAAATTTTCTTAAACAATTATAATCTAATTGGATTAATTAATAAAATATAAGATTATGGTGTTTTCTACAAAACAATAAATAAATATTCAAAACAACCTATATTGAAGTTTGAAATAGACTAATGTTTAATAAAACTAAATTGTTTATAATTGTTTATAAGGAATTAAACTCCTAAAATACTTGTGTAAACACTTAAAAGTAGATTTAGTTGATTAGAAATGTATTTGCTCCAATTTTGGAAATGATGCAAATGTTTATGTTTTATTAATCATTGTTTGAGTCATTGAATGTTGTTAGGATTCAACAGCATTATAACTGAAAGGGATGGTGCAACGTAATAATTTTCTTGTCAGTAGTTGAATAAATTGTATTATTGTGTAATTTTATTGGAATTTAATGTTGTTATGATGTTGTTATTGTACAGGTGCAGCCATCTGCTGGAAGGATGAAGAACACGTGAGAATCGGTTTGCTTCGCCGTATGTTTCCCATTCATACCAAGCAGCAGTAGTTTAGAAGCATTGGAAGCATACTCAGTTGCTGGTGTGGTGTTGTGAAACGAGAATTTATTGAATCCAATTAGTTCCCAAGGAGTTACAATTAAAGCGATCTGAGAGCCCCTCGGAAATTTCTTCCGAGTAAGTGTACAAATCGGGTAGAATGAAATTGAAAAGTTTATTTGTTTCTCTCCCCCACACAACTTATTTTTCTTCTCACTGTATCACATTTTTTTTTCTCCTCTTCCAGAATGAGCCTACTTGAATGCACCTGTTGCTTGGCCTGCTGCTTAATTTCCTCACCACATTTACATTTCAATTGTTCAATTAAATTGTGAGCAATGCCATGGAAACAAACAAATTAGAAGTTGTTCAGTGAAAACTTCAACTCCAAAGATGTATAAGCCCCCGGAGAACAGCAATCGCGTGAGGGCAATGAAAAGTAAATTCGAAAACAATGAGAACATCAACACTCAGCTTTACAACAACAAGCAACAAGTCAGCAAACCACCAGCAGTAGCCCTCTCGAGGCAGCTCAGTGACCCAGTGAAAGTGAACATCAAAAGGTCCCCAGCCTTCCGCAATGACAAAGTGCTGCAAAGGAATGGGACCCAGATTAGTGTGAAATTGAACAAGAACAAAAGTCTGACGAGCAATTACTGTGATAATAATAGGAAGAACCCAGTGACTGAAACCAAATCCCTTGAACCATCCACATTCAGCACACTCCGCAAGAGGTTCGACTCCCAGGAGAACCTGTTCACCAAATCAAAGCAAATGCTGAAGGAGCGAAGCAATACCTGTGAGGAAATAGTGAGAAATAACAAGTCAGAGGATAAGGAGGAGCTCAGGTATGAGAACGTCTCTGTCCTCTACACGAAACCGATTCCTAAGTGCCAGCGCCAGCCGAAAGAGATCACCATACACACGACGAGTACGCTGAAACTGAGCGAAGTTAAAAAGATTAGTACAAATTCGACGCATCAGGATTGCGTGCAGAAGCTGAACGTGCTGACGGACACGCTTAAATTAGCTTTAAAGAAACCACTGCCTCAAGGGCCGGCGCCTAAGAAGCCGCCGCGCACCTTCCAGCACTCTCCGCAGACAAACAGAACCAAAGAGGAATTCGCGCAGAAGCTGAACAACAACCTGCAGAAGAACTTGGAGCAGAAGAAGTCTCCTGTTTACATGCTCGAGAAGCTGGAGAACGCCCTGAAAGCGAACCGCGGCCGTCTCCAGCGACAGAGGAGGGTGGATGTCAGTTCCGGCGAGGAGGAGGCCTTGGACGGCA
>JAFMTC010000473.1:16055-27346 GCA_018845635.1 Nicrophorus orbicollis
TTTTTCATTCTCTGTGCACAACTACTGTACACCATTTTCGAGGTGAAATTCCTTTTTGTTTTACTTCGTTATCTTATTTCCCTTTCATCTCACCACTTCGCGTACGAACATCTCATTTTGAATTCTAATTTTAGAAAACTATTTTTTGTGTTAGTTAGTTTATTTATAACCTATTCTAGTTTAACAATAAGTAAATTGATCAGATAAAGTATCCCGATGAATGTTTACCATTATTGTGAATATAAACATTAAACATGAAATCAGTTACTTAAATCTATAAACTAAATTTAGTGGTTTATAACGCTTAAGTCTATTTGTTGCTTTGCTGTTGTCAAGTAAGTCAATAGCTAGATCATTATTATGAAATTCTAGTCTGTTTGTGCATCTGCTACTAAACATCGATATTGTATCCTGAACAAAATCTATATAGAGATCTTCATGTATTTGCCTATTTGAGATGAACACAGTGCCCTGGTGATACTACTTAGGTATTTTCATTGAAATCTCTGTATAATTTGTATGTTCGATTTACTGGCTATTCCCCATAATTGGATACTGGATTTAAGAAAAATATAATTAATTTTGACAATATCTAGTAATAACTTCATTTACCTAACGCCACTTTGACAATACGTCAATGAATTGGGGTTAAGCAACAACTGTCATAGAACGACGTGCCACAAAGTCTTCCATATTATTTTACGTATCAATTACGGCGATCGCAAAAGTTGCCTAAGATTAACAACAACAAACTGCAACTACGAAAATTCAATCTATTTTAATTGTCATTTTAACAAATGTCAATAGAGTACTTCAAAACGAGAATATATTGAAATTTCTAAATTGATTAACTTTAAACTATGGAAAGATATAGGAATAATATAATTTACATATCAATTTACGTCACCTGATATTTAAAAACACGAAAAGTAACCAAACAACAATTTAATTTGATAAATCTCAATAGAGTAGTTTGAAGCGAAAATGTGTGAAAATTTATAAGTTTAACGACTATGGAATTATAATGAAATTAAATAAATTTTGCAAATTTAAATATCAATTTTCGTTATTATGTAAAGGTCGTCTGATATTTAACAACTATAAAAAAATATATATACGAAAATGCAATACAAGGAAACGTTCGTGAGATTAGCATCGTCCTTACGTTTTATGAATGCCGCAACTCATAAATATGTGATCCACTTTGAACTCTACTCGATCGTTATTTCATTGTGATTTGTTTGCATCTTAAACTCAAAGAGATGGAGATCGATTGATGTTGTTGATGATGATGAGACTTGTCTTTCGTGAGATAAATGCAAATGAAATGCATCTCCTGCTTTTCAAAGAGAGGAGAAGAAGAGAAGAGTAAAGAGGAATTGCTTTGTGTTCGTGGCACAAAGGATATTGTTGCATTAGACAGACACGACGAGGATAATGATCGCGCGATTTAGTATTTAGGAAGTGTAATTTGATATTTGAATGGGTGATGGGAGTGTCTTCTCTGCTACTACTTGATTCAACCAACGGAGCGCATCATCAGAAACACGCACTTCTTGTACCGTCTGCAGACGACACATTTAGTATCAGCTTAAACACTCTTCATTAAATTAATCGCTGCGCATAAATAACAGAATTACCGCACTAATCGTGGAGCGTACTTTAAAAACATAATAATCTAGTTTTGTTGTTTGTTGCCCCACCTCTATAAATATCCGCTTCAAATTGGAAGTCTTCTAAATGCGGACTAGAAAATTTTCCACCCTTTGCATGCGTTTTCAATTACCGCGGTTATTTTGATATTTCGTTTAAGGGAGCTGCGGAGTGCCACGTGGCGTTGTACTTGGTCCGCTTGTTCTAAAAATTGCCCATTACCATACTGTATCCAAACGCATATAGTTTCAAGGGATCGAAGATCGAAAAAGACTAGACTTTAATTGGATTAGCATTAGTTGCTCAAGATTTTTGTAACCCCCGCAACGCCAAATAAGTCGACGTCGGTGCTCACCGTATGGGGAAAAGGCGAAGGTCGATCTTGACGACGGAGTTTCGCTTCTATTTCACTCGTTTTACTTCGCTTTACTTTTTTTCATCATCATCGGAAAATGGAAAACTCTCAATGCCACAACATTCGGCCACGTTCCGCAATTCCAATCGTAATTGGTGTAAATGTATTTCGATTATTTATTTACTTCGTTTTGCCTTTACTTTTTTCTTTCTTAAATAAAGATTTTCTTTCCTTCTCAACCTTAAACCCGATGACAAATACGCCAAACAAGGCCTTGTCTTATACACTTTATTTATATGTGTTCACTTTATATTAAAAATGCGTCCGCGCACAAACACAAACGCCTCTGACCTTAAACGTCGTTCTCTTCGATAAGTCGTTTAAGCGAAACGCAAAAAAGTGTGAATGCACAAAACAAAAATCTTCCTTTTTTTAACTTTCCGGTACAATAAATTATCCTGATTAAGCATCTAATTAAACGGACTATCTCGATCTTAACAATTTCTTTTTCGGTTCTTTCGCAATACGGCTCTGCATGTAATGCAGTTAAATGTAGTCGATTTTTTTAATTATTATATTCTCTTTTTTTTAAATTATTTTTGCAGCGGAGGCAGTAAATAATGTGGGCGTCGAGCAATTTATTTAAATCGAGCGAAGCGGTAGCCGTACACAATAATAATACGATTTATGCCAAAGCCGGTTTCTTACATTTTCATAACTTTCAGTTTCAGATTCATCGAACCGCAAAATCTACAAGAAAAAGAAAACGTTACCATTCTCGCTGACGTTTGCGAAACGTCAAATTTACAGCAACAGTTTTACAATAGATAGTTGACGTTTTAGAAATATTTCAGAACGACGTCTTCAAAACGTCAAATTGATAACAATAATATTATTAGAGCTAAACCTTTCGAAATAACTTCTTCGAAACATCAGAATGATAGCAAAAGTTTGAGACAAATTCTCAGTATGACGTTTTAGAAATGTCAAGTTGACAGTAACAGATATACTTTATATGATCTCTCCAAATGACGTCTTCGAAACGTCAATTTGACAGTAACAGTTTTATTATACATAACCTCTCGATGTTTTTTTAGAAATTTTTCAGAATAAAAATATTTCTTAAGACAACCTCTTCAAATAACGGCTTTGAAACGTCAAATTGATAACAACAGTTACAGTTACTTTATTCAACCTCTTCAAATGACGAACATCAAAATTGAAAGTAACAGTTGATTTGGGATCACGATTTATAAGTTCGAGCAATAATCATAATACATTAATGAATTATTTGCTTTTTCTTTAGCATTTTAGAAAGTGCTAATCGGATTGAATGAGTTACGGAAGATAGCCGCCAATTAGAAAACAAAAGCATTATGCAAGAGCTACGGCTGAACTATAGCGATAAATAATATGCAATTTATGATGTGCACGCAACTATCGTTCCCATTATTGCATTGAAAATATAAACAAAGCGAGGTTTTGCAAAAAAAAATAATGAGAATCGGAGAGAAGGATAAATGAAGTACAATTTGTTTATCCGGATGTTAAAGACACTTAATGACGGTTTGCTAAAGACGCATAATGAGTTGTTATGGTTGCTTCATGACAGTTTTCAAGGACGCTTAATAACAGTTGCTAATACCTATTGATAACAGTAACTAAGGACGCTTGATGATAGATGAAATCAATAGAAAATAAATATTTCTATTAATTAATACATCGAGTACTTCACTGTTTGTTTATTCTACGTAATGTCCATTTGCGGCGCAGCAATTTGCTGTTAAAAGCAAATACACGCGGACAGTTAATCAATCTTCGACCACTTTAAACTGGTTGCCTAACCTAAACTAACGTCTACTTTAACGCAATTTGTTTTTTTGTTGTTTTATACAAGAGCGCAGTAACACTAATTGATACTTTCAATTGCTCGCACTTAAATCGATCCGATCGACCAATTAGTGAAATCCAATTAACAATGGAAGCTGATCCGCGTTACGTCAGAGTTTTGCATACGAGGCGCGTGTCCGATTCAATTATTTATTGTCATGATGACAACCATCAATAATGGAAGCAATCGATGCACCACTTTGTTTATCGCCTTGGCAATGGTACCCTACAACACAATATCCTTCGAGCCGAGTTTGTAGCATTGGAAGGAAAAAAATGTAGAATGAGTATCCTAATTGCCTAAGTTTAGATCTTTCGTAAAAGATGAAAAGTATACTTTTCGTTCTCTTCACTGGAGATGATCATGAATTTGGCAAATTCTTAAGGAAACGAAAACAAAAATTGGCGAACGAAAAAAAAAAGGAAGGTAAGCATATTTAGCGCTGTTGACTGTTTCAATTTGTGAGGACGAAAAGCGCGAGGAGGACTTTGTCGTTCGTTTCGCGTTCTTCGCTCAAGGTTTTCGCGCGTATCGGTGGTAAGTGTAATGTAGTGAAGGAGGAGAGAAAGAGAGTGTGTGTGTGTGTATTTATAGACTCTCGCTGTGTCTGTTTTTCCTTCGCATAAACAATGCATTCCTCGACATCCACATATATATTTATATAATACTGAACCGTATAAATATGCAAATTATGTTGCTATAGTTACGTTCAACAACAGCACCTGCCGATGGAGCGCACCTGAATGAAATTAGCGACGCAAAATTCCAGCATCATCTCACCTTTGGACGAAACTAGCGAAATCTTTTGTTCGTTCAACGAGGTGCACGACCGACCCATCACCGTTCAACAAAAGCAGCATCATTTGTTTCGTTGCAAATAGCAACAATCAATCGTCTGTTTGGTTACCAATAGCAACAATCTACAGCAACATGATGAACGAGATTAAGTGAATTTGTGTTTCCAGTTAAACCCGCAGACTGAAGTCATGAAATTTCCGCATGAATCACTATTTCGGAGACGTCCGGCTCAACAAACTATCGCAATTATAAGCTTGTTTTCCATGCGATTTCCATACGATTTTTCAACTTCCCGTACACTTATACACGAAACCATTGTTTTCCTTCGTTTTCTTCCGTTACGAACGGATTAAGAACACGTACTACCTCATCACCATATTAATAGAGAGAAGAAGTCAAAGAACTTTGGCGTCGCCAAATTTTATGCAAATCTGCCCACGACGCACGCGATTTTACTTCTCTCTTAGTGTAATTTTTTGTTAATAACTTCGAAATTAGTATACTGATAAAACAAAGGCGCGACTGTTGAAGATCTTCCAGCAGTTGTTTGATTTCGAAAATTTAACAAACTATATTTTTAATGTTTAGTGAAAAGTCCTTCTCATTTCTCTTCAATCCAAACTAATTGAAATTTCATAGTAAAAACATAAAGTTTTATATGGAAATTAGTGAAATTGCTCCCTATTTTACATATTTTATCTTTTTTGAAACTTTCGTAACGTTTATTTCATTGCAAGTAATTAAGGTCCCCTCTTCTCTCTCATTCTCTTCAATCGAAACTAATTGAAACATCCACGCAATTGAAGCACAGTTTTAGCAGTTAACAGTATCAAATGGTGCATTGAAAGAAGGGAGAGGACTGAAATAAACTGGAATGCCTAAACTAAACGGGGCTCGCATTCGGATTCCTCGCATTACTGGTTATTTCTTCTCCACTTCACGACCAGTATCGGTTTTGGTTAAATGAGTTCCCTAAATTCATTTTGTATGCTTTTATTATTCGTAAACACATTTTGGGGTTTCGGGTTTCGCTTCGTTGCGGATGGAAATTAATGAACGTCTGTTGTAATGCCATGAAAACACTTCAACGCTGATTCATGGATCAATCGAATGACTAAATGAATCAGTAAATGAAAAAGTTTTTCTAATTACAGCACGTTTTGGCGCTAAAAATTTGCATGCGTGGAAGTTCAACAACAACAAGAACAATAAAAAACGGTTGTTGTTGTGTGCGTTTCCTTTGGAAATCGTGCTTCGTCGTTAAACGCAGATGATGATGATGATGAGTGTGCGAGTACACACAAGTGTATTCTCATTCTGTGTGCACTTTTTTTATGTATTGTTAGTGTTAGTGTGGGTACACATCATCATCATAATATCTCGTGTGCATGCAAACTTTCTATTTACATCTGAATTTGTACACACACACACACATAAATGCGCAATGTGTTCGCAAATTAAAACCGACGACATCTGCATAATTGCACAACGCACAAACAATGCGATCCATGATTGTAGGTGAAACAAAAGATACTAGGGATTGGATCAAAACCGACCGGATTTGCACAATGTAATTAAAATTGATAACTCTCTTCTCATCATCTGTATTTTACGTGCTAGTTTTAGTATTGTTTTCGTACGTTAAAGTATTTCTAAAGGTTTTTAGAGAATTACGTTTAAACTTTGATAATATCTCGTCCATCGAAAACCCTGCTCATCCTCATGAACTTAATTGCAATTTCATAAGTTATAATTAGAAAAGAACTGGATGGGTTAGCGAAGCGAGAACACAATTAAAGATTCAATAATTTGTTACAAAAAATCATAATTTCAAAAGTTTTTCAGGACTCGCTTCGCTTGACCATCATTAAACACTTCTTATAATCAAAAATTTAATAAGTGGTTATTAGAAGTGAACTTAATGGGCGAGCGAAGGAAATCCTGAACAACTTGAAAGTATCGAAAATGTCAATAGTTGTCATAAGTTGCAATCTTTTCTCAGGACTCCTAGATTAGTATTTTATGGTGATTAAGGTGTTTGATTAAAGATTTCTATTTAATGAATTACTTTAATAATACACATTGATAATAATTTTCCTACTTCTACATGTAAAAATATAACAATAAATTATTGTAGAAATATTGTTTTAACATCTCTTTTGATCCAAACCGCTATTGACCGAGGCGAAAATACAAATAAAATTACGAATGAACTACTGAAAACTTTTCAGATACATTTCTCGCTTCGGTTTCTCCATTGCAAAAGGTGAAAACGAAACACAAACATCGGCTCCTTTGTTATACCGAAGCTTACGTACGCGTTTATTGTTTCTTTGCTATTGTTGTATTTTCTTTGTTTTGTTTAAGTCGGAAAAGATAAATCGAAAGGAAAAATTCATTCAAGAAAACGAACTCACAAACGCACACATACAACGGGGGCTAATTGTTTCGTCTTTGTTGCCGTTTCATTGGCTGTCTACATAGAAACAAACACAAACAATAAACAGAAACGGAGTGCGTTTGCTTGTTTATTTGTGTTCTTTTGTTTTTATTTCTCAAATGTGCACGGATTTGCATACAATGCGGAGCGCCCGAAGGAATCACACATACACAATCGGTGGAACGAGTAGGAGAGAAGGAATGAAAATAAAATACAGATACAAAGTAAAGCGCTAATTGCTTTTGTTGGCGCTTTCTGCGCGTTCAACGTTCGATGGAGTGAATAATAGAAAACACAATAATAGTGTGCCGTGCAACGGTGAAGTGCAATTGTTTCAATAGGATAACAATAATGATAATGATAGTTTCACTTACGCAAACATTGCATTCAAGTTATGAATTGGGTAATGTTGGTACGAGTGAAATTTTGACGTAATTGGCACTAGTTACGTCGATTGTTTCAACAGTTGGGTTTCAGGACTCTCTTCGATCGCCCATCAAGAAAAACATGTCAATCATCAAAGAATACTTAACAACCTAAGAAGTGGTGACTGGGAAGTAATTGATGAGCGAACGATGAGAGTCCTGAAAGACAAACGTAGTAATTGAAACTTATCGATTATTATTTGATATTTTCAGTCCATCATGAAGTTGTAAAATTACCCCATTGTTCATTGTAAGTTATGAACTTAATTCAAAATTTTCGAAAAATATTTTAATAATTTGTACTGAAATTGATTGGAAAGGGAATGGCAACTTCAATAATTGAAACTTATTGAATTATTTTGATATTTTCAGACCTTAATGAAATTGTAAGTTGCCGTAATTTGCATTGTTAGT
Source organism: Nicrophorus orbicollis (assembly GCA_018845635.1). Taxonomy (NCBI): domain Eukaryota; kingdom Metazoa; phylum Arthropoda; class Insecta; order Coleoptera; family Silphidae; genus Nicrophorus; species Nicrophorus orbicollis. The sequence continues at coordinate 24,032 of JAFMTC010000473.1, forward strand.
TATTAACTTTTCACGAAATTTTCAGAAAATCTTCTGATAATTTCTATTTCAATTGATGGACGAGCGAATTGAGTCCTGAAAGGCAACAGTACTTCTACAATTAATCAATCTTTGAGAAGTCTCCACAAATGGTTAGAATCGATGTAAATTAGATCATCAGCAAATCGCAATTGAGCAATGACAGGCAAAATGCGACCAAGGAAGCTGCTGTTCCATTGGCATCGGTGAGTCAGTCAGTCCGTGACATTGGCCATACCAAGTAGTATCGAAACGAAAGAGACTGACGATAGGAGCGAGAATGAGAGCAACAGAGATGAGGTGCTGTTGCTGCTGCTGCTGCTGTTAAAGGCCAATAGTGTCTAAGGAGAAGAAACGAACGTTGTGCGCGCAAGGTGAGAGAAACAATAATCGGGAGCACAATTTCGTCCAAATATGGAGAAGGCTTTGGCTTTGGTTGCTGCAGCAACACAGAAACAAAAACAACAACAATTGAGAGAGACGAGAGGAGAGTCGCTGGCGCCTGGTCGCAGCCTTAGCCTTCTGCACCGTTAAGGGATGATGAGGACAAACTTTGCACGGATGTTGTTGTTGTTGTTGAAGCACCAGCAAAATCTTGGCCTATTTATATACACATATTTATAAACATTCCATCTCCGATTTTGCCTCGATGCAACGCTTCGTTTTTATTATTGTTATGCTCCTTCTCCTTTTTTTATTTTTCTTCTTATTTTGTTTCCATGACTCACACGCACTCTCGATTCTCTCGGTCTCGAAATGGACACGATTTTCGCGCACTTCATCAACCATCAAAACGACGACAACCGACATCATCATCATTACAATCTCTATATTTGTTCTCGTTATTGTCCTTCCCTTATTTGTCTCAAGAATTATGTCACATTAAACAGCAACAACAACGAAAAAACAGCAAAAAAAGCACGCAATAAGTGCTCACGAAAAGAATAAAAGTAAATGAAAAAGGCGAAAACAATAATCTTAATCCTCGATCCGTGGATTAAGATACGCCCGTTTTCCCTTCATTTCTTCACCATTTTCAACTCCAAATTGCTCAACGCTCGTTCTGAATCATCGCTGCTCCATTTTTTGTATATATAGGCAACAAGAATATACTTAATATGTAACGCAAAGAAAAAACAAATCTAGTCATCTTAGAAACAATTGTAGATTTAAAACAAGAAGAATGTAAAAATTAAAACATCATACTTGTCAGCTTAATTTTCATTTAACGTCAAATAAATGTCAAACAAACGTCAATACAAACGTTATATCCTTGTTCAGAAAAACAGCTGTTTTAAAAATGGTCTGTATAAACAAATGCAATTATTCAATCGAGAAAAACGAAATGGTACTAAAAATATATCGTAGAATTGCGAATATCCAACTTTTAATCATTAAAATTAAAAAAAACATTTTCTTCAACGAAAATTATTAACTGCTATAATTTTAAAACAATTAAGAATTTAAAGCAAACGTAGTAAACTACATTACTACGATAACAAAAAAATGATTGTTTCATCTAACGTTAACCTGACGTCAAAACATTACTTAGTGAGAAATAACCAAATACAATTATGCAACAGAGAAACAACGAAATGACACTAAAAAATCGATTTGACATATGTCAAAGTAAAAATGCGAGTTTGTAGCCAACTTTTGAAATTGAAATTACCAAATACTTTCGAACTTTCCGAATTTCCGAACCAATTACGGATTTAAAACAAACGAAGTAATGAAAACAAAAATGCTTTGAATTAAATCACAGCCCACGCGCTCCTCCGTTTCGTAAACATTTGGATTATGTTTATCGAATCGGTCATGTGTTTCTACGAGAGTGCAGCAATATCACTCTTATTTGGGGATTTGTAATTACGATTTCTTGCGTCCTGTTTCTAGTACTAAAATAGAGCCACAATTGAATTGCACAATTACTGGGGACAGTTAAATCGTTCCAATTAAATGAGAGACAAATATTCTGAGAGTTCGTAATTATAAAACTTAACAGAATGATAAGAATGAAACCGCAAAATACAGTTTAAAAATTACGTCAACGTCGACATCATCGTTACAAGAATAAGAATGAAGTTAGTTCAGGTGGAAAAACAACAGTCGCAATCGTTTATATAAATATTGTCGTAGAGTTTAATTTCTTACGAAATTGTTTCTCTAATCTCACTCGTTCGCCTCACTAACTGACTCGTAAATGTGTACTCTTTTTTATTTTTACACAACAGTCGGAAGGTGTGCCGTGCTTTTGCATTCCTCCGAAATAACCGAAAGATATTTTTCACTCGAGTCACGGAAAACTCTTGAATCACAATCGTATTTATGTGCAAGAGAAAGAAATATATAAGAAAGAAATGACAACAAAAAAATATATTGAAAGCAAACGCAAAGATTAGTACTTCGATATGGACGGACGCGGTTAAAAATAATGAATTATTTGGAATTACGTCATCGACGAGTTAAAGAAAAAAAGATATTCGGACTCTTCGTGGCCGTGACAGAATTATTATTGCTATTTGTACCAAGAATTGAAGAAGAAAAAAAAGTTGGCGAATAAACTTAAATTTCGAGGTTCAATTTTGACAGTGAATTATAGTATATCCTCAATAGTTACAAAAAGGACGAATGGGCCATTGGAAAGCCCCATTATCCAGCTTTAATTAGAGTGCTCATTTATAATTGTGTCGTTTGTAGTTACAGGGCAAATCAATGATTTGTAGACTCGATTTTCAGATTCTTCAAAAAATGTTTTTGCAATTTTGACAGTAAAATAGTAAAAATGTTGTTTGCTACGTTGGAAAGCTTGACTATCCAACTTCAATCAGATTTGTTATTTATAATTGTGTTATTTATATTTACGGAGAAAATGAATTGTAAATAGATTTTTTTTATGCTTAATAAATATTTGAGTCAATTTTGACAGTAAATTGCAGGATAACCGTTATAGGTTCAAAAATGACAATTGGCACGTAGAAAATCGTGTCTAGTCAGTTTCAATTATAATCTTGTATTATTTGTAAAGAGTCATGAATTATTTGTAAAGAAACTTAATTATATTCCGCATGTATTTACGAACAATAAGTTGAATACTATGCGACCCGATTCGCACAAAAAACTGGGACAATGCGTGTACGTGCCACGCGATTTGCGCAATCAAAAAATTTAAATTGAAAAACACAAAACAAACAAAAAACGACACATGCGTCTTATGTTTTTACAGATAATTGCACTTGCGCGCGTTATTGCATAAGTCTGTTATTGTCAATTAGGAACGAACGATTGAACTTCAAT
>JAFMTC010000475.1:0-24910 GCA_018845635.1 Nicrophorus orbicollis
CGTTCCAATTTTAGTATATGTATTGCCGAAGCAAGTACACAGTAAACTACCCAACTGTTCCATATGTACCACCACATGTTCGTAAAAACTGGAAAAAGAGCACTAAACTATATCTGTTTGTATTAACAATATAATAAAAATATATGAAATTAGTTCTACAAAATAATTAATATTATTGAATTAATTATAGAAAATAAAGAAGATCTGAGAAATATGGTTTATTAATTTTATTAAAATTAAAAATGTGGAAAACTACTACTCGTGCATCCATAATAATATAATGTAATTTATTGGCCAGTGAAAACAACATATTATTCTAAATATAAATGATAACAACGAAAATAAGGCAATTCAAAAATAAAAATATTTAATTCTACAAAATAACAATAACAGCATGACCAAAGGGCTATCGACCATTGGTCTTTCTGCACATGAATATTAATTATGAAAGAAGTATAATTTATTAACTATATACAAACAATAGAGAAACCAAATAAACAATACTGAATGAAATAACATATAAAGGAAAAAATGTTTATTATAAAAATAAGCATCTAGGAATGGAAAAGAACATAACATTTACGTGTATAGAACAATTAGTTCGTTGTATTTATAAATTGATTGTATGTTGAATATACTTGGAACACCGTTTAATGTTAAATTGAAAAATAAATACCAGTGTCTAAAAAGGTTCATTTAAGAAATGAAAATACTGATATTATATTAGAGAAAATAGCAAAGCATATATTATGTCGATGTAAATGCCAAAGTAGTTTGTTTACAAAAATATTCAATATTATTTGTTACAACCATAAATTGCACTTATCAAGCCTGTAATTGTCATGTATATGCAAAATATACACTAATAATATTGATATATGTCACTAAATTGTGTAGCTATTTCATGTCATGTGCCAAACTAAAAAAAATGGGTGACGAGAGGTAATTTGCATAATACAGTACATTATCTATATGTGTTGTGGGTGTCAGCCAAATGTATACAATTCTATCATACATAAACCTGAGATTTAAAAAGGAAGGTCATATATAGATATTTTATATTATCAAATTTATTGCAATAACCACATCAAAAAAATAAGCCAAAATAATACAAATACGCAGAAAAGAAAAAACAATTATTACCATTGCTGCAAAGAGCTATAAACCATAGGTCTTTCTGCAGTTGGATGCTTTGATAATTCCATAATGAGTATATTTTTATTTGGCAATGATTATATAATAAATAACATTTGTTGTATTCTTAATACTGGTACTAACTGCAGTCTGTCAGCCCTGTTTATATTTTTCTAAGGTCATGTTATGAATACTAAATGTAATTTTTGTGTTTTTATTTAATGATTAAGATTTTTTTTTATATCCCATTAAAATTAGTTTGAATTTGAAGGCTGAAAATATTTGTAAATACAAAGTTAATATGTTTATTATTAGTAATATATTAGACGAATTTTCTATTTTAACATTGAATATTTTAACATATTTAAAAATATTTAATATATATAAAACATATAAAAACATATAAAAAATATATTTTTATTTTAAAACAAGTCATACCTCATTTAAAGAATAGACGTTCCACGAAATTACTTCTTTAAGTGAAACTTTCGAAGGTGAAAGTAATACGTTCAGAATTGATAAAGAAAATTAAAAGCTTTTTTACAAAAAAACATGACTTATTAATAAAGTGAAATCACTAAATGAAGTTGGAAATCAGCTTCTTGAAATTGTTTTTTAATTTTATTTCTGTTCACTGCTAACGATGTTTTCTAAAACTCCCACTGAAAAGCATTACCTTTAGAAATTCATAAATTTCTAAGATTCTAATCATCGCCCAAAGTCATATTACATAATTCAATGTAATGGACATACAAAGTTGGTCCGGAGATTGACAATTGCATTTAATTTGTATTTTTTTTGTTAAAATATGAATACTTCCATAATCAAGTATCTTAAACCATGATTTCAAGTGAAAGATAAAAATGAAGAAAAATAGTCTAAATTTTAGCTAATAAAGATGATACTATCTATTCAGTATGAAATACAATAATGTATTTCCTACACTTCAATTACTTACGTATTGTTTCTTCAGGTTTATTTCTGTTTAAATTTTATAGTTTAGAAAAAGACTGAATGGAGCAGTTTATTAAAATATTTGTAATTCAATAATTGAATTACATTTTAATTTAATATTTAAATGTACATACAATGGAGAATATTTGAAATTAGGTAAATAAATGTCTAGTGTTAAGCTTTTAATTTGTGAGATTATTTCATCATACCAAACTAATTGCAAATCCGTTATATCCATTGTGATGATGATTAAAGTTAGTAATTGGAAATTAAACTCTTTTATTGCTCACACATAATTATACAATGAGTATTCTATTTTCATTGTGAACACGTAACTTAATATGGACAGTTTCTTTTGTCGATCACAATTCTATTATGGAGTTTGATAGTTTCTTTTCACCATAACTAAATATAGGTGTAGTAATAGTATAGTAAAATCCATTTACCCAGTGTACCAGGTTGTTTGTCCACTATGACGACGTGAAAATAAAATATAATTGGATATGAGGAAATTCGATTCACGAATCCAAGAGTCATTTGTTATGCGGCCACGAGCTGTGTAGATTTATAGCGGGCTGTGCGAAATATATTTAGTTTATTAACTTTATAAATATACGAAATATGTAGTGGACTAATTTTGATTTGGCAAGGTACCAATAATACCCCGAACAAAGGTACGCACACGTATGAAAAGTGGCGACACACGAGTCGCAGAAAAACACATCGAAAATTCATAATAACTTTATTGATGTAATAAAGCTGCAAATGTAGGTACAAATATAAATACATAGAGTTCTATTAATATATATAGTATATGTTTCATTATTAAATTGGCATGTCAGAAGCGAAAAATCGATGTCGATCAAAAAAAAATGTCTCAAAAAAAATCGTTTGTTTTCTTTTATTTATTTTCATTAAAGCGGCTCAATTCGTTCTAGAAAAAAAATCATCACAAAATATCAAAAAAATAAAATAAAAATAAAGATATGTACATCTTTAGATTATTACGTGTAAATTCGAAGTTATATATATTTTTTTTTGTAGTTTTTTTTATGTTCTTTTTTATTGGTAAGCGTGTTGTTAGTTCGAACATCTTCAGCAACCATCGGTATCACAAAAATTTTATGTATAGCACTTTTTAAAGCTAAATAGTTTTATTTCTGTTATTCTTTACATGACCGGATGGTGTTCGTAGTATTGCGTGCCCGGTGGGATCTTGTATCCGGGATAGGTGCAGTTGAGCGCGTGTTGAGCGAAGAAGTTGCTGTAGTCCTTGGCGACGCGCCTCGGTCTGCATGCAGGTCCTTTGGCTAACTCGACGGCTGCCTGCCTCTCAGCCTGCATCTTGTCTTTGACATCTTCTGGAGGCCACTTAAGGTCTCCGCGAAGATTCTTACCTCCTGAAAATACACACAAACACACACAACATTACAGGTGTTCGACGATCGTTGATGAAATTCACGTACCCTTTAAGGTCGCCGTGGCTGGTTGCGAAGAGAACACTGGGGCCGGTGCCTGACTAATAGGCACTTGAGGTCTCAAGGTGATGGTGCTTGGTGGTGGTTCGAAGTGCTTGGCAGGTTGAATGGGCTGCTGCACAGTTTGCTGCAAAGTATCGAGTTAAATCAATCGCGTAATGCACGAGCATTCATTCGAATTAATCGGTTATTACCTGTGGAACAACAGGGGTTTGTTGTTGCACTGGAGGGGTTTGAGGATTGGTGAATTGCTTTGGTGTTGGAGCGGTTGCAAAAGGTGCTTGAACCGGCTTGATTTGCGGAGACTGCGGAGAGTTGCTGTACTGAATCGGGATTTGGAACTCCCTTGGTTGCTGATTGGATCCCGGCTGAGGAGAGGTCGGGGAGAGAACCGGAGCCCAGGGTTTTGTAACCACGGATGGGCTAAAATTAGTCGGTCTCTGCTGATTAACGGGGATAGGAGATGCGGAGTTGTTAACAACTACAGGGGATTGTGGAGCCGATCTGTTTAGTGGCGTTCCTGGACGCGCTGGGTAGTTATTGGTAACCGGTGCCTGGTGGATGTTATTAGGAGATTGACTCTGCAAGCCGGGCGTCTGATATGAATATTCAGGCCCGCCCTACCAAAAAAAGAGAGAAGAGTTCGAATCAGCAAAAAAAAAAGTTTTTTTTTTGTAAATTTCGGTTATAATCGTATATCCGTTAGTCCTTGCAAACTGATCGCTCACCTGAGTTGGCACAGCTTGATGCTCGGTGTATTCCTCGCCTTCGGATTCCTTTGGTGGTGGCCAAGCGACCCTCTTAACACCTACAATATCCAAATTAATCAACCACTGATCGAAACCAACTGCTCAATTAAACTGAAGTAAACTTTGCTGTCTATATACAACTAAAGAAGCACGCGTCACAAAGAAACAACTATTTCCAACTACTATAAAAAGTGTCGTTGAGAACGGATGCATAAAGTATATGCAAAATTAGAACACCTGGTGCTGTGAGGTACCAAAACTTCAAATTAGGCCCGACCATGCGCCCAGAATTTTCCGCGGAATGCGCACGATCACATTAATTTCTTTCACGATACCATCAATTTGGCACCGCGTCCACCTTTATTTTTTTTTGTATTTAACATACACCGTGTTCTTGGCTCTTCGTCACTTGAGTCAGATGATACCTCACGATCTCAAAAAAAGTTTGCAATACTTTTAAGGCATCCCTCAATTTAAAAAAAAATAACAAAAAAAAGTTGCGAAAGAAAAAACAGAAAAAGATTTACAACATCGAGAAAATCTGATACCTGAGACTACGATGTCTTTGAACTGTCTCGGTCGGTTAGCGTTTGGCGGTGGCCACTGCCGAAGTGGTTTGCACCCTGCTACCAAGATCTCGGTCAGGATTCATGACGAAAATATGTGTTTGCATATGTATCATAACATGAATGGAGAGGGGTGCGAAAAACTCTATTTTAAGGACTATGTCACCAGTGATTTATTGCGCGTGTTTACGTCGTTCAAGGTATGGATGATGTTTAGTAGGTCAGTCCGAAGATCATATGTCACACACACACACTCATAATAAATACACTTAAAATACATGGAAAATGGTGCAGGTGTGAAATGCAAGGTGCATTATTTAATAGATTGAGTTTCGAGATGAATTTTCGTGAAAAGTGAAAACAAAAACGATATTTAATGAAAGATGTATTCTTTACCCCTTTGTTTGCTCTCCTCTTCTTCCAGCATTCGGAGGACAGCGGAGTTATGGAGATTTGCTGGTTTCGATATCATTGGGTTGTTGAAGTTGATTCTGTAAAAGTTAACAATATTAGTTCATTCCTCAGTATCCTCAATATCTTGAAACTTAAATAGTATATATTCTAAATTATTTCTATAATTAAAAGTTAACAATTTTAGCTTGTTCTACCGTATTTTTAATATCTTACATTTGTAGACAATTTACATTAAAATTATATTTAATTTCTTATTCAATTTTAGTCATTTGTATTTTGACGTTAAATCTTTATCAATATTTCTATAATTATATGATAACAATTCCTTATTATATACATAATTAACTATATGAAAACAAATGTACTTTTATACAGTAGTTTGTGAGAAAACTATCAACTTAATTATAATATTTCAATAACTAGTTATAAACAGCTTTCTGTAATTAATTAATTTCATTTCTACGAAGTTATTGAAATTTATTTTTATTTTACATTGACCACTTCTGCAATTATTTAATGCTGTATCTTTATTGAATAGTATTCTTTAATAAAATTAATTTAATTACAATAAAATTACTTTTTGAACAGTTCAAATAATTGCAAAATAGATTTCTTTTAATCTATACTTTATTTTAATCATCAGATTTAACTTATTTTATTAAATTTATATTCTATACAAAGAATAAATCAAAAATTGATATTATTTATTTTTTTCTATAAATATAATAGATTTAAATAATGAGATCGTATTATTGAAACAAAAATGTTACAGTCCTAATATAAAGAATAACATCATTGTTCAAAAGGTGAAAATAGTCATCCTTCTTTTGAAACTACACCATGAGTCAAAAGGTATTTTTACTGTGAGGTCATCCGTTATTTATATGTGTTTCGGCGATAGACATAATCTCTAGACATATATCACTTAGATTAAACGTGAGATTTATTTTGCAAGGTTTTTTTTTGTATTTTTTTCAGTCAACATTTGAGTTTTTACTATATTTACTTTTTTTTAACTAATTAATATAAAATATATATTAGTAATTTCTATTTCAGATAATTACCAAAAAAAAAGTTGTTTATTGGATTTTCATTCACACCCACATTTTATTGTTTAATTAATTTACAGATGTAAATCAATGTGATTACTGAATTCGATCAAATTTTACTTTATGTTATGAAAATTTGGATGATTTCATCTTTAATTAATATCTACATTTGATTGTTCTCTTTATATTAACAAATGATACAAAAGCTCTCATAATGTTACCATTTTAACATTCAATTTATTGAGAAAATAAATTAACAAAAATATATTCTTTTATACAAAAAAAAAACATATAGTATGGCTTTAAATATCTCTTTTTATGCTCTATTTTAAAGCCCTCTTTTATTCGGTTTTAAAGACCTCGATTAGTACGGTTTCAAAGTGATTTTGATGAAACAATTACCCACACTTACCCGTGTGATTTTTCATATCAAACTTAATAAAAAATACTCTTTATCTATTTTTTAGAATAATTTGAAATAGTACTAACTACACTTAACTAGTATTATACATTTATAGAGTAATATTATAATTATAGTGAATTTAATTGCATATTGTTCTTTAATTCAATAGAAATCCGAAACCTATATTAACATGTATCAAATAGAGCAATGTTTCTCAACCTAATAATGATAATCAAAGACTTGTAGAAACGGATAAATAAATGAAAAATATATATTTTTAAAATGCTTGATTAAAAAACTACATTATTTCTCTGTAAATTGAGAATAGCCAGAATAGCCAGTTTACAAAATGATCTGAGAAAATGGAAATAACATTAATTAATCAATTGAAACGATTTATATTTCATGCAATCTTTCATATTTTCTTATTAATTATTTAAACATCTTTAATGCTACAAATTGTGCCAATGGGCTATAGACCGAGGTCTTTTTGCCCAATTTCTCTTAGTTTTTCAATTATATGTAAGTTATCATCATTGGATTTAAATTAATTTCTTAAATTACAATTGATTCAATTTGTTTAATCAAATTCAAAGTTACTTACAATTCATATTGTTTCACGAGCAGCGTTTCTCAACCTATGGACCGTGACTCAATATTCAGTTTGTAATAGGTAAAATATATACTTTTTTTGTAGTTGATTAACCATTTTATACAATTGGGTTGAGTAAACAAAAAGCTTCAGAAACGTTAGTATATAAAATGTTATAATATAATTTTTGTAATAATATTATTAACATTGTTGTGATTACATAACTTTATAAATGGTTTAATAAATTGATATAGATTATCAGATATTGTATCTTAATGTCCTCAGTGTTGAAGAAATCTGTATATTTTAATATATGTTCTGAAAAGTTTATAATAAAATAGTTTATTAAATGTCTTTTGGTGAATGAGGACAACACATGCCATGTGCATCTCAAGCATTAATGTAGTTACTTGACTTAAGGCTGCTTATAAATAGATTGCATATATAATATATGAAATATATATAACATAATAAATTAAATTGTTATTGTACATAATGTGCAATATAAAATATGTTTATGTAAACAATGTAGATGGGTGAAGGTGGAATGCTTAGAAAAAAAATCAAATATTTATGTGATCCGTTTCGTAATTCGATACATAAACTTTTTAGAGGCCAATCACGAAAATAAATGGTTTTCGTTGATGCCACGTCACCGCCGAAGCCGGAGGACCGATAAACTTGAGAGCGTTCCAAATCCAGCTCCTTTGTTATCACCTTCCCATTCGGAAACTTTATGACTTAGAACTCATCAGTTTCCACGTGTATTTCCATCAATAATATTTACAGCTTCTGTTCGCCGAAAATGCGATTTCTCACAGACTTTACGAGGCACTGGCACAGTTTCGTGTAAAACATGATCGGTTAACAAAAAAATATGAATTTAATATTGTGATTCATGTGAGTAGATCCGATCCGAAGTGGATGCGCTTCCATCCAGAATAAGTAAGCACGCGATGGAATGCCGTTAAGGAAGTGCGACGATGAAGTGTTTAAATATAGCTTTTCACGTTTCACGAAAAGCAAGCGAATGTTTTCGGAATTACGCTAATTGGCGTCCATCGCGGCCAAAACAAATACGGAGGCCGTATTAAGAAAGAACGTAAAAATACACAATAAATAAAAATACCTGAGGTGAAAACCGTGTGGTGACTTACCCAACGGCCCCATTGGCCAGCATCTGAGACTCCCTGTCCAGGATCTCTCGGACGTTCTTCTCCGAATACAAACCGATTGGTGAATTGAACTGCTTGTTGACCAACTTGGGCATTTGACTGGCCATTTTTTTTATTATTTCGTTTTCTTTACTAACTTGATATTATCGTCTCTAATCTGCAACGAGAAAACAGACAAAAAAATATAGTGAAATATGTACACGCACACAGATATATATTTTAATAATAGCAAACTAGACGAAACTCGTGAATCACACATATTTAATTTAGAATGGTATTTAAAAATAGTGCAGTTACTCATGGGTGACGGCTCGAGTCGGCACCCGGGATTGATTAACAACAACGAAAGGCGCAATAACATTTCTTTGTAATCGAACATAAGATTATCACGGAATTGCGTAAGCATCGTGAGAAAAAAACAACAACAAAATATAGGTACAAGTTCTATTAAAATCGCGACGGTCGTCGGATGTCACCTTTGCGCGATTTTTCGTTTTTGCCTGACACGTTATTTTCTAAAATAACTTGTGCACATTCTGCGATTATAAATAATGTCGTCTTGGCTAAAAACAAAACGGCACACGGAGGGGAGGCACATAAATAATGCGTAATGTTCGCACGTTTCTTTTCGCAAATTCGATCCTCTTCATTTCTATTTATTCCATCCCAAACAAATCCACTTATGCAATGAGAAACAACAGTGTCGGCCTCCAGAAAAATCTGGCTTTGTTTACGATCGGCATCCTAAAGCGAAATAAATTGTTTATGCGAACGCGAATAGCCACTTCTATTTTTTTTTTGTGGTTTGTATGTTTCTTCTGTCCGCCCGCACGAGCAGATGTCCAATGCAAATATGAGGCTAATCCAAAAACTAGGTGACGTCCTTTGGCATCCGTTTTATACATTTCAAGCACACTACACTATACGTCCTCTATACTTTTTGACCCTTGTTTTTTTAGTACTTCCACCTATCCAAAGCAATACATGTTTAGGTGAAACGTAACTAATTTTCGCAACAGCAAAAAAAAAACACTATTTTTATTAAGCTAGTTTCAATTATAAACTTAAAATATTATATGTAATACACATATTCATTTTAATTATTTTGTTAATGTTTATTGAATTAAGTGATTACATTTAGGAAAAAATTGAAATTTATCTTTATAATTTATCAAAATAATGTTATATAAAATAATATGATTTAAATAGATATTATTTCATAAGTCAATATAAAAACAGTTATAAAATTATAGTTTATCCAATTTTCATCAGTCAATAGTTCACTTTAGTCCGGTTTGAATTCTTCAAAATAAACTAAATTTTAATTGAGCAAAACATCTATTCACTATTATTTAGTCATGATTAATTTGTACGTTTGTTTTAAGAAGTACGTGAAGCATTGTTGTGTAGTAAAAAAAATCGATTCATGGTTTGTTGTGTGAATTTTGAATATTCTCCTTACTTGTTATTACAATTAAGTTATCAAACAAATATACAAAAGATTTTCTTATTAATTTTAAAATTATTAATTGAAAATTGTTCATTTAATGAATTTGTAAACTTTACAAAAATCGATTAAAAAAAGACATTTTCGTGTTTTATTTTTGGTTTTATAAATAATTTGTGGTTATTTTGTTAAGTTAACAGTATATTTTAAATATGTATATTATAAAATAATACAAAACTATAATTTATTTAAAAAAAAATCAAAATTTATTTTACATTTAAATTTAAACAAACAAAATATAATGTTTGTTGAAATTTATTACTGCTGTACGTGGAAGGAAAATATTTCCCTTTTTTTCAAAATGTATTCATTTTTAGTTTTCTTTCAAATTTAACACAGTTTTGTAAGATATGTTATACAAATTTTATTTAACAAAATATCATGAAGTAAATATGTTGAAAATGTACTTGAAAATGAAAAATAAAGGTTCAAAATTAATTTTATGTTTGTTTGCTTCACTTTTCACATTCCTTTAACATTTGGATAATTTTTCCTATATTCTTTTTAACAAATAAATTTAAAAATTTAACAACAAATATTATTTCCTATTTTTATTACAAATGTGATTTTTAAATACATTCAATCTCTTCTTAATTTATTTTAAAATTTAGCTTGTTTATTGAAATTGAATACTGTTTAAATACTTTTCTTCAAAAGTAACACTTTTTGTTTAAATTTTCTTAACACATTTTATAAAACACATTAAATAAATTTAGATTGAGGATTTAACTGAACGAAATTTAATTTTTGCATTTAGAAAATGAACAAGAAGAATCCTTCTATCTATTTATAAATCATATACTTTTTTACACGAAGGACCATATTTTACCTTGGTTTGGAAAAATTGAAACTTAATTAATTAAGTAAAATTGAAGTAATTATTGATAAACTAAGTTTTTTTTTATATGATTACATGCATTTAGAACAAATTGTCGGCAATACATATGTCTAAATATAAAAGAAAAATGCATTTTTATAAGATATAAATTAAATTTTGAAAACTGATGATAGAAATATTAATTTTAACGCTTCGATTTAGAAACTAAATTAATATTATATTTGTATAAAATAAGTAAAATTTAACTTTATTGTAATATATTATAGTCAAAAGTATATTTTTGGATGTAAGAACAAAAAAAAACTGTACGTGGAAACCCAAATATTTGGAATTCATCACCGACTAGACCGGATATAAATAGACTTTTGATCAATGATATTGCTCTTTGAAGTCCACTTGCAAAATCGCTGAAATATTATGAAAATCGCTAAAAAAACCAGCTTCACACTTACTTAAGTAAAAATTAATAATAAGAAAAATGATCACTTGAACGATTATTTTTGAATGAACGTAAATTTTCGGAGAAGAAAAAAAATCAAGAAAGGCAAACATTATTTTTGAAGATGTGCCAGTGGATGGAAATATGTGAGGATTATGGAAAGTGAAAAGTGCGTCGAGGATGGAAAAAGTTCAACGTGGAAAAAGTAAAAGAAAAATAAATTACCTGATAATATTCGATGGGAATAATTCGACGCCGCTTTTCACAAATCGCAGTCAGAAACTGGCGTCGGTTATGCCAGGATCCGCTCCGTCCAGTTTCCACCGTCCCTCGTAGGTGTATTTTCACGTCACAGCCACACGGCTTTATTCTAATTCTGTTTGATATATTGTTATTAATATACACGCATTCACTGAAAACGGCGTACACAAAGTCAAGGAAAACGCAAATTCTGATTACGTCCTCCGATTTTTTTGTTTGTTTGTTCTCGATCTTTCGAAATGCAATTTCAACACCAAAAACCCGTGCGCGATTTTTTGTAACGTCAATTTGAAAAATCACCGCCAAATGTGACGGTCGTCGTTCGAGGGCGCATCTCAGGGGATTTTCGAACATTTGAATCTGGAAGTTTGCCGCGCCACGAGCGGCAAACGATCTGTAATTTAAATGTGTAGCAACAACAACAGATGGCAGAATAATGCTAAAAGTGTTACGTGTTCTCGTTTGCACATCGCGCATTGCTGTACTTTTAACGGATGGATGTTGTCTCCTCTTCTACGTCGTCTTCGGTCGTGCGCTTCTTCGAAATCAAAGAACAACTAACACTCTCCAAATCCAATTACCTCATTTTTGTTGCACCATACGTGCGCATTTCATTTGGAAACTTGTAAATTGGGCTTCAATATATATATATTTTTAAATTACCTGCGTTTCCGGCAATTCTGCTAATGAACAATCGTCACTACAATAGTGATGTTGTATGAAATATGAAACACTTTATTTAATAATTTGTAAAGAATGAACTGTTTTGGTTTCTGATTGCTTATGTTAATTAAGTAAGCTCTTCATCTTGAGAACAATGCTGTTTTTATTTTACGATTATTTCTTCACATTGTTATTACTAATAAGCAAATATATATACATCTAATAACTAAGAAAATAATAAAGAATATAAATTAATGTTTAAATTATAATTATATATTTTTCCTATTTTTTTAAGATAAATGGTTACAAAATTGATAGATAATAACTGTAATTATATTGGTTAGAACTTTATTCGGATACAAAGATGGCGTTGCATCCTACATTACTAATTTCTATGTACAGCAATACCTCACATAGTCCGGATTTGATCATCTTGATATACTATAGTCCGGTTTAATAATTTTATATAAAATTAAAATAAATTATAAAAAAATTGTATTTATTACAATTTATACATAGTCAAGTCTCTTTTAATGCGATTTATCTTTTGTATGTAGTTAGTTCCTCGATTAGTCCGGTTTGAAAACGCTTCCACCAATAACCCGGACTGTGAAAGGTTTTGTTGTGATGTAAATTCGACATATGCGAATAAAAATTGATAATTTAGAGTTTTGGGATACTAGATTTGTTAAGATCTAGTACTTAGTACGATTTGATTTTAAATTTACAGTATCTTTTTTTATTGTCGACATAATTGAAAAAATGTTTGTATTATTTATATAAAATTGCATATAGAAACTGGAAGTCTATTAATTCCAATTGAATATGAAAATATTTTAATCTTTATTTTCATAATAATACACTTTTTAGTGAACATTTTTATTATAATTCGGTTCAACAATAATCTTGGATAAATATTTAATATAAAAAAATAATTGTGATTAGTTTATTAGCATTTTATTAGTTTTTTTTAAACAGTGAATGATTTTTCTATGAATTATTACTAAATACTAAGAAAATTCTTTAAAAATCTATGATTGATTTTGGTCTACCTTTAGGTTGAACTACTATCGTAACTTAAACGTTATATTTAGATCATATAAATAACTAACAGCCTATTTAGATGTAAAGATGACAGATATAATACGTTATATTATGCAGCACTTAATTGAAGCAATTATTGTCCTCCGGCAGTTATCAATTAATGTTATAGTTTTGTACTGATAGTTATTCGAATATCCTGAAGTCAGTACTAAAATATGTGTTTCAAATCTTACAAAGTACACTTATTTATGTACAATTAGCTATAATAGCTTTAATAATATAATTTTGGCGGAAAGGCGATGGTCGAAAACCATTTGTTTCTAAATGCGGTAATAAAAATAACATAATTTGAAAGTAGGATTTACTAAATAATTTATTTATTTGTAAAAGGGTTTACGGTTTTGGGTTAAGTCGATTTCTTAACAAAATATATTAGATAAATTGAACTAATTTGAAGCATTTATCTTCACATTTTTTGCAATTGGACTTTTTTTTATGAATAAATTCAAGATTTTTAAACTTGAATTCACTCCACTTCATTTTCCTTTAAATATTTCTTATTTCTTATTTTGAATATAACAGTTTAAGTTGTCTAAATTCTATAAAACATTCTATTGTATTTTTTTAGCAAATTGGAAAGTTTACATGTTTATAATTTCAGAAGGCTAAGTCAATACGTGTAAAGATAATGTACATTCTAAATTGAAAATTGACCCTTTCCTTTAATATTCTTTATTCGGTTCACCCTTTTGGTATTTAAGTTAATTGTACTTTTTCTAAGACATGAACTATGACTTTTGTTATTTAGTCATCTCTGATCAAAGATTTTAGTACTCGAGTTTGTGGGTCGATGGAAGAAGAGACGAATTTAA
This sequence comes from Nicrophorus orbicollis, assembly GCA_018845635.1. Classification (NCBI taxonomy): domain Eukaryota; kingdom Metazoa; phylum Arthropoda; class Insecta; order Coleoptera; family Silphidae; genus Nicrophorus; species Nicrophorus orbicollis. Next base: position 14,139 of record JAFMTC010000475.1, read on the forward strand.
CTCTCAGTTAATAAGGTAAAAGAATAACATTTGCCTGGTTGAATTATTGGTGAAACACTATATAATCCAATAAAATACTTAAGAATATTAGAATTTGCTATTTGTTTTAATTTATTTAAATTGTTATTATTCTGTACTATGAGTATTTTTTCGGTTGATATTTTGCATTGCTATGACTATATTTGTACTTAAAGTGATTTAATACGCTTAAACCTAAATATACAAATGTGATTAAATTTTGCGAAGAACCACGCTGGATCAATAGTAACAATTATTTGAAATCTTCAGATAATTTGCATATTCGATTTGCAGTCAGTACACCATAATTGGAAACCATATGGTTTCATTATTACTAGTTACTCCTCACCGATAATTTCGACCTTTGCTCTAAAAACTAGAAGAGATTTCTAAACTGCATTTGCATCCAGCGAGATGCATCTGCCACGTATCCTAGATCAATATATTGATCATCTTCAGAATATTTATAATAATCGGATAAATAAATTTGATATTTTTTTCTATAAAATATAATGTAATGCATTCAATCATTTTTACAAAGAGAAAAAATAAATAAAAAGATATAATATCAAACTAATATAAATTCTTAATTAAGGCCTGAAATGAATATTTAATATATAATAGAAACGGTTAAAGCCCTTTGCAGAAGTAGTATAATATTTTGTTTTTCTTTTCTTTGTATACCTTTATATGTAGTTTATATTTTTCTTGTAGTTGTTGCAATAAATGCTATTATTTTATAATAAAATTCAACAATTCAGTTAACACAATTTTATTGAGTGTTTCCTTTTATATTCTGTATATATTACCGAATTAGATAAATATCTTGTAAATGTCGTTTATCATTACTATTACATAATAACATATTCATAAACCTTAACGTAATACCGATATAATTTAAGTTATCACCAATATCAACAAATGCTTTCGGAATTGCAAACTTGCGATAAATTGTGCAAATCTTATGTTATGATTACTTATGTAACCTTATCACAGAAGATAAAGAAGTCGAGTAAACAATACAAACGTAAACAGTTCACAATTAACTTAAATGATTTTATTGGAAATGATAGGAAACGCTGTACAACAACAAAATAAAAAAGTGTATTTTTTTGGCAGATCGTTTGGTTGGTCGGTGTAAGGTAAGATTTGGCATTCTTTCAATTCGTTTGCTTCGGAATGCGGTTGTACTTTGTTTTAGTTTCAAACTACAAAGTGTTTCTATTTTCATGCATTACCATTTCCTTAAAAATATACTTTCACACAAAATTGTTTCTATACTTTGTAAAATATTTTTTAAAAACAAATTTTTTGTTTTCATTGTGATTTTTTTTAGTTCTGTAGACTTCATTTTTAATATCAAAGTGTTTACAAAATATGATATATCTTTAAATGTATACATTTAACAGAAATAAATAAATACATTAATATTTGAAAAATGTGCTAAAATATCTTTTGTAGATATAAGTTTCCATTTTTTTGGTTTGGTGTTTTATCTTTATTTTTCTTTTCATTTGTGTATTTTGAAATTTTATTATAAAAATGCTGTTATAACGAAAAAAGTATATTAAAATATTATAAATAAGAAAATGAAATTTCCTCTGTTAATAAAATTGGTTAATATTTTCATATCCTAACATTTAATTTATTTAATTCTCTTTTTTTATGTAAATTATTTACTTGCAAAGTTAAATATACAGGATATTTGTAAAACATATATTTTTATAAAAATGCAAAATGTGTTCGTGTTTTCAATATAACTAATATTGTTTGCTTACATCTCCTCATTGTACAAGTCATGAACCCATTCATGACTTGTACAATAGAATTTTGAATGAGTTTTATTGTAGTCATTAAAACGTGGTTTATTATCTGTCGTAACTATTTGCCAATGAAAGAAGGACATGTATTTAATTGGTGCTCGGAATGCGAACCTCCCAATCACGGTTTTCCATCATCCAGGAAAAGAGAAGCGACACAGCACACCACACATACATTTCGCCCACGGACTTCTCCTGATAACAGAATCGTTGTGCCGCTGCTGCTGTTGCCTGAGCCTCCTATTGCTAATAGGAAACAAGTTATCAGTTTCAAACTTGGTTGGCAGTTGCACGCAACACTCTAGGAATGATGAAGTGCACGATTTTAATGAGTTTGATTTTAATGTTCCTGGCTGCGGATGCCGACGGGAAGCGTAAGCGGCCCGAGGACAAAGTGAAATGCCCCAAAGTGAAGTCGCTGAGGAATTTCGATTTGCAGCAGGTATGCATTTATGTTCAGTTTTATTACTATTTATAACGAGGTCATGGTCGGTATCAACATTTATGTTCATCAGTTCTTAGGAAATTGGTACGTAATCCAGTACTACGCTAGTTCCGAGGAGGCTTTGGCCTATCGCTGCATGCAGGCCGAATTCACCATGTCCGTTCCCTTCATCGACGTCACCATGAACTTCACCTACAGCTTCACCGATGATCCCCTGAACGAGCAATTGTTAGGTAATATCACCTGGTCTATCCCGAATCCAGCGCAGCCAGCACATTGGTCACACTCTGAAGATACATGTAAGTTACACAAAATGAATTATTTATCCAAATAATAACAAATTGTGTTTATTAGATGAAGGCATTTACAACACCTACGTCGTCGATACCGATTACTCCTCTTGGGCCCTCCTCTTGCATTGCGCAGAAAAATCGAAGAGTCCCAGATACTTGTCCAGCTTCATCATGAGTCGCTTACCTATACTAGGTATAAACGTGATATCATATCTTCGGGATAAAATTCCGAAATATGATATTGATGTTAGGTATATGTTCGATATGTCGCAGAACGAATGCGACGTACCGCAGGCCGGTATTGAAATTCCGCCGTCTTTGCTTGGAAGTAGAGTGCAAGTTGGAACCAGCAGGAAGCATCCCATGAAACACGATCATGGAAAATAATTAAAAAACAAACACTTCGAGCTTAATCTAACAGGATGTAAATATGTTTATTATATAAGTTTATACTTTTTATATTGCTTTACATTTATATTAAACACTTTATACGAAGTTTGTTTGATTATAATAAATGCTTTAATAAATAAATCAATAAATTTTCCTTATTAATCATAATATCAATTAATTTTATTGCTCAGATTTTAAACCTTTTTTATTTTAATATTTTTATTATCCAAATGATTAAATTGTTTACAAATGCATTGCATTGATGAAAAAATATATCAACATTTATTTATAATAATATAAAATTAATTGAATGAGAGGTGTTTAATAGCTTTATCAAGATGCGTGAACGTTTCATTCATAAGTATTGACCATTTTATTTATTTACGTCTTCCTCGCGTTCATTGAGAATTTGATTTAACTCATATTGCTCATTTTTATTATTGTATAACTAATTTTTCTTTATATTTATATATGTTATTATTTATTTTAATGATAATAATATAATAATATTTATTGTAACAACCACAAAAATGCCATTTACATTTCTTGAAATATTCTTTATTTCAAGTGAAACATTATAAATTAAAGCAACTCGTGTATATAAAGTTAATTACAATAAATATGATAAAAGTAACTTTGTATTTTTCCAAACGTATATTCAATTCTATTATTATATTTTGATATTAGACATTTCAAAGTATTTTTTTGTGTGTTTGGTTGCATGACATTTACAATTTACCCATTGTTGGTGTCCTTGATGACTGTTAGGATCAAAAGAGTTGTAACTTTTCAAATTGTTGACTCTTCTCGTAGTAGCCAGTATACCTTCCTGAACTTTCAAGTTGTTCTCTTTTTGCTTGCATGTGGTCTTTCCAGATCAATCTCCTGTCGTGTCCCAGGATGGAATATCTTTGGATATTTGTGGAAATATCTTGTTATTGTCGATGTGGAGTCTTAGTGGGTTTTTGGTATGTTTTAGTTAGAAGTCGGTGTAGAAAATAAGTCTATTTAATACAATTATAATACGAGTTCTAAATGTAGCTTCCAGTTACTTCGTTAAGACAGAGTGAGACTAACACTAAGACTAACTTATAATTATTAAAGTGTCGCATTATAAGAAACATGGCGGACCGATTACAGAAGAATATTAGGGGATATTTGGCTGCTTCAACAGCTCACCGAACATCCTCCTCCTATCACCAGCTGCCACCTCGAGATAGAGCACCAGATCAATACCATAACCGACTCCATCCAGATGGCAATCAACGACAACGTCCCCACTAGATCCTCTTCCCAATCCCTCCCCGGATTCCCTCCCCACATCCTAAAAACAATAAAGGAAAACGCCGACTCCACCGCATGCTGAAACGAACAAACGATCCAACCATTCGTACGGCTTGAAATCGTCTTGTCGCCATCACCAGATCCCAAGTGCGCGAGCACAGGGTGCAATCCTGGGCCAACGCGATCAGCACCCTCGACACACGGAACGGCGCCTCCTTTTGGAGGACCATTAACTCCCTCACAAACAGAAAACCGGCAAGCTCCTACTCCCTCGAATCCCAAACCCAAACCAAACCGCTAACAGACGAAGAAAAAGCTGAGACCTTCGCTGAAGTCCTCAGAAAATCCTTCGCTCTCGAGGACTCGCTCTTCGACGAGAGCTTCCATTCCAACGCCAACGCAAAACATAAAAACGGAGCATTCTTCGCGCAGATTGCCGACCTGCCGCTACCTGACCCCATCACCTACGACGAGACAGCTGAAGCAATCTCAGCACTTTCCAAACTCTCTGCCCCCGGCAGAGACGGCATCACATGGAATCTCGTCAAAAGATTCCCCGACTCCACTATAACCTGGCTCTCCATCCTGTATAATAATTGCCTTTCCGCACACATGGAAAGTCGCTGTGGTGAAGATGATCCCGAAGCCCGGCAAAGACTGAAAAACTCAGAATCCTACCGGCCCATATCCCTGTTCTGAGTCCACGGTAAGCTAGTCGATAAACTCCTACACCCAAGACTACTCTTCCACTGTAACACACAACATAATCCCCACACACCAATATGGATTCACTTCCCACACATCCACCCATCACGCCATCCTGAACATCACTACCCAAATCGCAAACTCCCTAAACAGCCGCTAATATACCTCAGCCTTCTTCCTCGACATCCAAAGAGCCTTCGACACCGTCTGTCAACCTGGTCTCATTCTCAAACTCCACTGCTCCTACACTGCTCCACACCTCCTTCAAACACTAATCAGCTTGCTCTACGAAAGATCCGCATCAGTCAAAGTCTCCAACTCGTTCTCCTCAACCTTTTCTCTCTCCCTCGGCATCCTAGGTCCTAGGGTCCTCCAACCGAGATTCTCACGCTGCCACCTGCAAGCTCCAAGCCTTTGCTAACAAACTAGAAACCTGGATGCGCAAGTGGCGCATCAAACCCAATCCCGCTAAATCCCAATTAATCCTGTTCAAACATCCCCGATCCCGAAATATTAAAATATAGACATATATAAATCGAAACCAAGTCGAATCATTTTTACTTCAGCAATTGCTAGAGAAGAAACTACAGTTTAGATTTTATTCCGAAACCATGGACGTGAGGCAACAACTGAGTCCTTCTCTATACGAGGAAGCTGATCCTCTTATCAGATAAATCAGCCTGAGTTAATTCGAGTTTACTCTCAGTATGACCAGAGACAGGATGAAATTTCTTATGGTATGCCGAAGAACTTAGCTGACTCTTCTAAGTTAGCGCTATGTGACATATACAATAATATGTTTTCCTCCGGAGAGGTCCCCTACAGTTGGAATGTTCCGATTCTGAAGGGCACTTTACCCGCCGACCAGGTTTCGAGCTATAGGCCTATCACATTGATATCATGTGTTAGGAAAACGTTTGCATGCGACCGTTACATGCATGAATTATTGACATCAGGTATAGAAGGTGGTGGAATGCTTTCAACTGCCGGGAAGTGCTTTTTTTATATAGAGATGTTTGCTGATTTCAGTATCTGTAATGTCCAGGTCTATCCTTGCGAGGACACAAGAACGCGACTTATTGTGGCCGTATATTTTTTACTCCTTCAGAGGTATGCTCTCGACGAAGGATGAAATGTGGCTACGATCCCATAAATCGGAGAGATACGCAAGAACCACAGCCTTAGGGTTATTTAATTTTAATGTGAAGCCTGTCTTGGTCTCAAGTATAATTTCTTTTCTATTGCCCGGTCCCCTCGACTACAATTTGGATAGTTATTGGATAATCTCGTTATAGGCTCACGCACGTTTAACCTGAAGACGTTTTATATTTTGTCTTATCTGCTGAAACATTTTTTGTTAATCTTTTGTAAACCTCAACACTGCTATCTTATGTCTTCCTCGCTTCCGCTTTTCCTGCTCCCATCCGGAACCGGTGGCATCCGAAGGGCAGGACAATGTATATGTGGCCTCCGTTTCTCGCTCCATATTCACAAGTATTAATTGCTTAACACAGAACACACTCGATCCCAAAAACGAAGCCAAAAACAGAATACTTCTTATCGCATGTCTGCTAGAAAACTCGTCTGTACTTCTTCGTGTCCTGAATCGAACTTCATAATTTACATTCATTTTTTTTGTAAGTAAATTATTTGTATAATTTAAAGTTTATTGTAATAAATTATTAATGTATCTTTAAATTTTATGTAATTTTAAAGACCGTTTTCCTAACATGTTAGTAGTATGTTAAAATTGTTATAAAATGTTTGTACAGTTACATTTTTTCCTCTTCTCTTCTAGAGGCATATTATTATATATTTTATAAAAGTTATAAATAAAGTAATTACTGTTATACATATCTACAATCAGGGTAAGATTAATTATCGAGAATGCGATATTTGTCAAAAGGTATTTTAAGTTTAACGACTCTATCTTACGCATGCATTTATTATTAACAAATTTTCGGTGTCGAGCCGATCGCTCCATGGCATTTTAACGATTTTATTTAACATACTTGAAATTGTTGTGTCGATTCATATCTGGGACAGACCGTGTCTAGTTATGAAAGGCGAGGCGAGGAGCAAATTGGACTCACTTATCGAAGGAATTTTTTATATTAATTTTTATACATTTCGAATACTCGGCCCGAGAATGTCGAAACATTGCGACTGGTTCATTCAAGTTACTGTATGCAGAATCTTACGTATAATTATCGTTTCATTATTTTTTTTTAAAGAGTGCTCACATTTTTCTAGTTTTTAATTAATTTTAAATTATTTGTGAAAAGATATTAAATTAGAAATTACTAATTTTATATTTAGAAAAAAAAACATACTTTTCGCATTCAGTAACTTTTGTTAAAAAATATTTACTAATTACTAATTATATCAAGCAAGTACAGTATTAGACCAATTATTTCAAAAGCTTAATAACTTAAAAATAAAATTTGAAAAAAATATATAAATTTTTATTTTTATCAAATGTGTGTGTACATTACTATAAATATTATATAAGTAAAGATTATGTAATAACACAATAAATATGAAATGTAATTAACTTTAATTAATAGAACACTGCGAAAGCTGAGGTTTCGAATCCATTATCCCATTCGCTCTTCTCAGATTAATATTCACAGGTGTCGATTATGTCTGGTTTAATTAACGAGCTCGGTGAATTTATTTATTTTTTATTGCGTACTCATATTTGCATAATTCCAATTTGAGGAGTATCTAATAATGGGATTCGGTAATTAGAACACGAAAATATTATTCTGTTCTGAACAGTTATGTTCAGTTATAATAATTGGGATGTATGAAGAAATAATAGCTAGATTAATAATCTTGAATAAATGAATATAAATATGTTTGCAAATGCACGCAATTAATTGTTCTTGATTAAAAACCTGATTTATCCAAAGATTTTAATATATTTTGTAAATCCTATTTAATATATTTTGTAAATCCTATTTAATGACCGAAATTTGATTGAACTATTGTTTTTATTTATGTTTTTTGTTCGACTAATGGTTTGTAATCAGTATTTATTTCAAAATAAGTTTATTTTTAATTACTTTTTTATTTAAAAAATAGTCAATAAGATAAACAGTATTTTTTCAATTCCAACGACAAATTAGGTCAATATAAACTTAAAAACAAATGAGGATTAATACACCTTAAATAGCAAAGATCAATACAGTTGATCTTTGCTATTTGAACTTGTGTTGTGTTGTGCTAAATGTGTATTTAGCTGGTTTTTTTTGGTAACTCTTGACTGAGCTGTTAAAAGTCTCTGATCCATGAAAATCTGGTGCGAACGTTACTGGGTCGAACTCCACCGCTAACCGATTTTTCCGGCATATATCGGTCAGAAATAGGGTAGTAAGAGGCTGATTAGGACCGAAAAGTTACCGTTTTTTATTTATATATAAATGATAGAAGACAAAATACAAAATTTATATTTCAATATGTCTTCTTTAGCATGAAGTTATCACTTCATTAGAAAATTTAACAAATAAAATTTGATGATCTTGTACAAATATTTTTTAATTACGATTAAATGAAGTCTAATTTTAGATTTAAGAAATTAATGTCAATTTAATACTTTTCTTAAAGTTATCTTAATACATTTTCTTCGAAAACAGAATTTCTCCATAATAAAGAATATAAAATGTATATTTATGTACTAAAGTTGAATTAGTCTCTCATCATGTAGCAAAGAAATAAAGTTTGAGTATTCTGTACTTTTACAAGTAGATTTATTTTTAAATGATTTTTGTAATATTTCTACTTGTAAAATGTAATTTTTGTCCAAGTTTCGAAACTCACCAAATTCGTATTTAATATTGTGATACATATAACCGACTATAAGAAAAAATGCTCATTATCCAAAAAGACGGAGGTATAAACTAAATCAAAGTATAAAGGTAGCTAAAGTAAACTTCCTGCATCACAAAAATCGAGAAAGGTGCTTCAAACCTCACTATTGACTGATTTTTCCGGTATTTACCGGCCAGCAAAAAAATAGTGAGGTTGATAAATGATAGAAAAGGTCCCCAAAAATAGGGCCATAATATAAAAAAAATGTTATCCAAACATATTTAAGTGAAGATTGTAATGGAATAAGAATGTATTTGTAACTAAAATTAGATTATCTATACTATATGATTATATAGTTGTTTCATTTTGTTTATAGAGAAACCCTGGTACTTCCAAATATTTGCAGCCATCAAAATGAATTAGCTGTCAATGGGCAATGGTTCCGAACAAGCGTCTGCAACGACGTGATTTGCTGAATGTCCGATTTGGATAGATTGCAAATATCGTTGCAAAAAGACCAAAAAAAACATTTTTTTTCTAAACACCATAACAGACAAATCTTGCTATTTTTATTTTCATTTGGTTTGTATTTAATATATCTAGTTTATTTGTTTTATACTGGTAACAAAATTTGACATCTATCAAATGTCAAAAGCAAAAAAAAACATAAAATTGACGTATGTCCTTAAAAACAAACACTACATTCAATGTGATTTTTTTTTCCAATTTAATAGTTGTGAAAATTCATGTTATTATACTTAATTATAATTACATTATAAGCAATATGCATTATATAATAATACAAAGTTATGGGAATTATGTTGTTGTGTATTTTGCTTCCGAAAGTCTTAAGTTGATGGTAAATACGTGACGAAAGTATGGTAAATTGAGGGTATTTAAAAGTATATTAAAATTTAATTGTCATTAAACGTGTGGAACGTCTACTTCCCATGATACATCACGCAAGACCCGGAACAGCTCTATTTTTATTTGATATACGTGACATTCGGTCCACTTTAGTATTTAACGATTTGGACTAGAATTTATCTAATTACAATTACGTTTTAATCATTTTAAGGGTATTAGAAAATCAATATATTATTTTTAAATAAATTAAGTCATTTTGTAAAAACACAAAATATTGTTAGAATAAAATATATATCTTAATTCAAATATTCTTCATAAAATATTCTTTATTTTAGAAAAATGCTAGAAAAAAATATTGTAGATTTCATTTTAATTTCCAAGAATATTGTACTTTCCGAACGAATTAATAATTATTCACACATAGAGAAAAATAACAAAATAAATACGAATAAAATTGACTAATTGAACTGAAATATTTAATAAAATATAGAGTTTATCAATAAACTGCACAATCAATATATTTTATTGTCGAATTCACAATAAAAAATATTTTTATAATACTGGAATACCTCACATAGTCCGGATTCGAACAGTGAGGGTTTGAGTATAGTTTGAAAATTTTCTGACAAACTAAATTTTAAATGAGCATAAAATATAAATCCTGAAAAATGTGCACTCAAAAATATTATTGTTGTGCTTCCTAATTACTTCAAAAATTTTATTTTTATGTGGTTTTAAAATCATTTACTTTATCAGTTGCCTAAATGGATTACCCGTACTATGCGAGGTATTACTATAATTTATAAATTATTCTATAAACAATGAAAATTAATGATGTTTAAGTATTATAATTATTTTATGTAGTGCATAACTATGTCTAAATTAAAGTATTATATTATATTTTTAACGTTAATTGCATATTTTTAATGAGACAGGTAAAGGAGATGAATCTCGTGGAAGTGTATTTACTTTATTAAACCGTTTAAATATTTGAATTAATTTATTTTAACCGGAAAAGCGAACACAAATCACTGACCGAAATCGTTCCAAAAAATCTTAACGTGACCCAGATACGTCACACTAATATAATTTAATAATCCGACGAGGTACATCAATAACACTTTTTTTTTTTTTTTT